>CAUYQU010036934.1:0-219053 GCA_963574635.1 Cheracebus regulus
TGTGTGAGTTTTTTTTTTTGTTTTTTTTGGTGTTGGTTGCGTTGGTGGGGGGGGCTGTGTGGGGGGTGGTTTTTGGGTGGGGGTTGCGGGAGGCTGGGAGATGGGAGGGAGGGAGGTAGAAAGGAAGGAGGAAGAAAGGCAGGAAGGAAGGGAGGAAGGGAGGGAGGGAGGAGGAGGGGGAAGGAGGAGGGAGGAAGAAGGGAGGGAGGGAGGGGGAAGGAAGGAAGGAGGAAGAAAGGCAGGAAGGAGGGAAGGGAGGAAGGGAGGGAGGGAGGAGGAGGGGGAGGGGGGAGGGAGGAGGAGGGGGAATGGGGAGGGAGGAGGGGGGAGGGGGGAGGGAGGGGGAAGGGAGGGGGAAGAGAGAGGGAGGGAAGAGGAGGGAGGAGGGAGGGAAGGGAGGGACTGATCTATCAACAGCTAAGCCATGTAAGAAGGATCATTCTAGGAAGTCTATTTTATTTTACAATGGTAAGGATGCCAGCTTGTCTGGGACTTTGCTCATCCAGCCTTATTCATACCCCCATAAAATCCCTGCCTTCTCTATTGCCGGTTCTTATTTCTCTCAGCCAGTAGCCATTCATGAACCTTACAAGGTGTGTTCTGAATTCGGCCTTTGCTACTAAACCTCACCTGAAGATACGGGCTCAGGAGCCAGCTCGGTCTAGTCTTGTCCTGACTGTCCTGACGCTGGGCTGTGACCAAGTCCCTCTCAGCCTGTGGAGGGGAAAGGAGCCTGGAGATCAGACAGCCCTGCCTGTGGCAGACACCACACAGGCTGTGCAACGGTGGGATCTCGTGATTTATAATAAGAAATATGTATTTTGGCCTTTGTCCCTGGTTTCTCGCACAGAACTCCTAAAAGACAAACAAACAAACAAAACTTTGTAATTTCCTGAGCAATAGGAGAACATCTTTTGCTCTAACATTTGGTCTTTGACTTGGTTCTCAACATAGAGCTCCTAATCCCTTGGAATTTCCTGGGTGATAGGAGTGCTTTTGTTCTAATGAGGCGGCTCCTGGTGGGCTCCTGAGTCGGGGCTAGTCACCAGTGAGACTGAGCTATGATTAGAAGCTTAGAACTTCCAATCCCAACTCCCATCCTTTGGGGAGATGGAGGGGCTGGAGGTTGAGTTAATAATTGACCAGTCCTGCATGATGAAGCCTCCATACAAATTTCTGAACTCGGGGGCTCGGGGAGCTTCCAGGTCAGTGAATGAGAACACACATATGGGCCGGAAGGGTGGCGCATCTGGAAGGGCATGCAAGCTCCTCACCACTCCCCCATACCCTGCCTTCCATCTGCCAGTTCCTGAGTTGTATCCTTTTATAATAAATGGGTAAAAGTAAGCAAAGCTTTGCCCTGAGTGCTGTGAGCCACTCTGGCAAATGATTGAACCTGAGAAGGAGGTTTTGGGAGCCTCAGATCTGCCGTCTAGTTGGACAGAAGCTGTGTGTAGCCTGGGCCCTACTACCTACAATTGCACGGGAAATAGGGGGCAGTCTTGTGGGACTAAGCCATTCATCTGGGGGATCTGACACTATCTCCAGTCACATCTGGTCACAGAAGTGATTTGTGTGGTCGGAGAGAGTATAGAAAAAGAAAAACAGTCAGTTTTTCCTGTCTTACTGACAGTCATCAAGGTTTCACCCCATGGCCTTCCGGGACCTGGGGTTGAAAGGACAATTGTCAGGGGTCCTTGAAGTTTTCTTCACACTAAACATTATCTAAAGAGGTACATCCAATATGGCAGCCACTAGCAACGGGTACCCACTGAGCACCTGACACGTGGCCATTGGGATGTACTGAAAGTACAAAAAAATCCCACTGGATTTTGAAGATACTGTAAAAAAGAAGGTAAATTATCTCATTAATAATGTTTTAGCATTGATTGTATGGAGAACTGATTATATTTTATTGGGTTAAATATCATATAGTATAAAATTATATTCACTTTTTTTATTATCATAAAATACATATATATATTATAAAGCTTACCTTTTTTTTTCTTTTGAGATGGAGTCTCGCTCTGTCGCCCAGGCTGGAATGCAATGGTGCCGTCTCAGCTCACTGCAACCTCTACCTGCCAGGTTCAAGCGATTCTCATGCCTCAGCCTCCTGCATAGCTGGGATTACAGGCACCGGCCACCACATCCAGCTAACTTTCATATTTTTAGTAGAGACGGGGTTTCACTATGTTGGCCAGGCTGGTCTTGAACTCCTGAACTTGTGATCTACCCCCCTCAGCCTCCCAAAGTGCTGGGATTACAGGCATGAGCTGCCACACCTGGCCAAAATTTACCATTTTCATCATTTTAAGTGTGCAGTTCAGTACTGTTAAGTACATCCACATTTGTTGTGCTACCATGACCACCATTCATCTCCAGAACTTTCTCATCATCCAGAACTGAAACTCTATGTTCATTAAACAATAACTCTTCATTCTGCTGTCTCTATGAATTTGACTTCTCTAGGTAAGTCATGTAAGTGGAATCATAAAGTACTGTCCTGTTGTGACAGGCTGATTGCACTGAACAGTATGTCTTCATGGTTCATCCATGCTGTGGCATGTATCAGAATGCCCTTTCTTTTTTAAGCTGAATAATAATATTCCTTTTTCTGTATAGACCACATTTTTGTTTATCCATTCATCTGCTTTTGGACATGGGTTGCTTCCACTAAGGGTGGCTATTGTGCATAATACTGCTATGAACACAGGTGTGCAGATGTCAGTTTGAGTCCTAGCTTTCTTTCTTTTTTTTTTTGAGACAGAATCTCGCTGCGTCACCCAGGCTGTGGTATAGTGGCACAATCTCAACTCACTGCAACCTTCACCTTCCGGGTTCAAACAATTCTCCTGCCTCAGCCTCGAGAGTAGCTGGGATTACAGGTGCCCACCACCACATCCAGCTAATTTTTGTATTTTTAGTAGAGATGGGGTTTCACCATGTTGGCCAGGCTGGTCTCAAACTCCTGACCTCGTGATCCACCCGCCTCGCCCTCCCAAAGTGCTGGGATTACAGGCATGAGCCACCACACCCAGCCCTAGCTTTCATTTACTTTGGGTGTATACCCCAGAGAAGGAAGAAATTGCTAAATTATATGGTAATTCTACGTTTAATATTTTGAAGAACCACCATACTGTTTTCCACAGCAGCTGCATCATGCTGTATTCCCATCTACAGTGCACAAGGGTTCCAATTTCTCCACATCCTCACCAACCAACACACCTTCACATCCTCACCAACGAACACACCTTCACATCCTCACCAACACACCTTCACACCCTCACCAACACACCTTCACACTCTCACCAACACACCTTCACACCCTCACCAACACACCTTCACACCCTCACCAATACACCTTCACACCCTCACCAACACACCTTCATACCCTCACCAACGAACACACCTTCACATCCTCACCAACCAACACACCTTCACATCCTCACCAACACACCTTCACATCCTCACCAACACACATTCACACCCTCACCAACACACCTTCACACCCTCACCAACCAACACACCTTCACACCCACACCAACCAATACACCTTCACACCCTCACCAACACACCTTCATACCCTCACCAACAAACCTTCACACCCTCACCAACCAACACACCTTCACACCCTCACCAACACACCTTCACACCCTCACCAACACACCTTCACACCCTCACCAACCAATACACCTTCACACCCTCACCAACACACCTTAACACCCTCACCAACCAATACACCTCACACCCTCACCAACACACCTTCACACTCTCACCAACACACTTTCACACCCTCACCAACCAATACAGCTTCACATCCTCACCACCAACATATCTTCACACCCTTATCAACCAATACACCTTCACACCCCCACCAACCAACACGCCTTCACACCCTTACCAACCAACACACCTTCACACCCTCACCAACACACCTTCACACCCTCACCAACCAACACACCTTCACACCCTCACCAACCAATACACCTTCACACCCTTACCAACACACCTTCATACCCTCACCAACACACCTTCACACCCTTACCAACCAACACACCTTCACATCCTCACCAACCAATACACCTCACACCCTCACCAACACACCTTCACACCCTCACCAACCAACACACCTTCACATCCTCACAACCAATACACCTTCACACCCTCACCAACACACCTTCACACCCTCACCAACCAATACACCTTCACACCCTCGCCAACCAACACACCTTCACACCCTCACCAACACACCTTCATACCCTCACCAACACACCTTCACACCCTCACCAACCAACACACCTTCACACCCTCACCAACACACCCTCACACCCTCACCAACACACCTTCACACCCTCACCAATACACCTTCACACCCTCACCAACACACCTTCACACCCTCGCCAACCAATACACCTTCCCTCCCTCACCAACGAGTACACCTTCACTCCCTTGCCAACCAACACACCTTCACACCCTCACCAACACACCTTCACACCCTTACCAACCAATACACCTTCACACCCTCACCAACCGACATGCCTTCACACCCTCACAAACTGACACGCCTTCACACTCTCACCAACCAACATGCCTTCACACCCTCACCACCTGACACACCTTCACACCCTCACCAACTGACACACCTTCACAGCCTCACCAACCAACACATCTTCACACCTTTACCACCCAACACACCTTCACACCCTCACCAACTGACACACCTTCATATCCTCACCAACCAACATACCTTTACACCCTCACCAATGCTATTTTCTGCTATTTATTTTTAAGTTTTTCACAGTAACCATTGTAATGGGTGTGAAGTGGTATCTCATTGCAGTATTGATTTGCATTTTCTTAATGATTAATGGTGGATCGAGCATCTTTTCTTGTGCATAGTGACTATTTGTCTATCTTGTATGGTGGACCACCTGTTTCCTCTTGCTTTTTTTTTTTTTTTTTTTTTTTTAGAAAGAGTCTTGGACTATTGCCCAGGCTGGCTCACTACAACCTCCACCTCCCAGGTTCAAGCGATTCTCCTGCCTCAGCCTCCTGAGTACCTGAGATTACATGTGCCCGCCACCATGCCTGGCTAAATTTTTTTTGTAGTTTTAGTAGAGACGAGGTTTCACTATGTTGGCCAGGCTGGTCTCAAACTCCTGACCTTGTGATCTGCCGGCCTCAGCCTCCCAAAGTGCTGGGATTACAGGTGCAAGCCACCGTGCCCATCCTTACTTTTTTTTTAATGTGGCTCCTAGAAAATTTAAAGTTATATGTGTGGCTCACAATGTATTTCTACTAGACAGCTCTAGTCTAGAGTGATTAAAGTATGGCTCCTACCATTTGGAGTGTTTTAGCAATGGAAAAAATCATGTTATTTAGAATGTGGCAAATGCAGTTCCAATTAATGATCTCTAAGTTTCTTTCCAGGAATGATATTTTATGATCTCTTTCTCTCTGCTCTAAGGACTTAACATCGTGCTTCCATGTCAAAGGAGAAGCCAGGAGTCATTCCCCATACAATGTGGAAGACCCAAAGGCTCAGGGGACCCCTCATCTCTGTAGAGTGGACTGTCTCTTCTGACTGGGGAAGTGTCTTGGCCCCAGAGCTCACCACTCTCCTATACTGGGGGAAGAGGCATCCATGCCTATAAATTAGGCTGATAAAAGTTTGCACCTTCTGAGGTCCCAAGGGAGGGACAAGATCCTGTCAGAATCTAGTCCCTTGGGCTGGGCACAGTGGCTCATGCCTATAATCTCAGCACTTTGGGAGGCCGAGGTGGACAGATCACCTGAGGCCAGGAGTTTGAGACCAGCCTGGCCAACATGGTGAAAACCCATCTCTACTAAAAATACAAAAACTAGCCAGGCGAGGTGGCAGGTGCCTATAATCCTAGCTACTGGGGAGGCTGAGGCAGGAGAATCACTTGAACTAGGAGGCAGAGGTTGCAGTGAGCTGAGATCACACCACTGCACTCCAGCCCAGGAGACAGAGTGAGACTCCATCTCAAAAAAAAAAAAAAAGAAAAAGAAGAAGGAAGAAAGGAAGGAAAGAAAGAAGAGAGAGAGAGGAAAGAAAAAGAAAGGAAGAAAGAAAAGAAAGGAAAGAAAAGAAAGGAAAGAAAGAAGATAGAAAAGAAAGGAAGGAAAGAAAGAAAGAGAAATAAAGAAAGAAAAGAAATGAAAAGAAAAAGAAAGGAAGAAAAGAGAAAGAAAAAGAGAGAGAAAAAGAAAGAAAATAGAAAGAAAGAAAGAAAAAGAAAGAAAGAAAGAGAGAGAGAAAGAGAAAGAAAGAAAATCTAGTCCCTTGGTCTTAGGGGTGGGACTGCAAGTTTGTTTCGCTGATATAAATGTATTTCGTGATTCTACGAGCCACCCCACCCACAGAGGCTGCACGTAATGGATTCCTGGGAGTCTCAAGCTACACTTAGTAGAAGAAAGCTGTCATCGTTTTCCTCCATTGAATAGTTATAAGAACAGGCTAGGCTCCAGAGTATTGTTACTTTTCATACGTTTTCTTATTTCCCCTGAGGAAACAGCATCACCAGTCCAGATTTCCTTCCTTTTATCTTATTTTATATCTCACAAAGCCATGACCCACCATCAGGATTGAGCTTTGTAGTTACAGAAGACCCTCAGGTGCTGTGGCCTATTAAGTTAATTTCACAAGTTAAAAAAAAAGAAGAAATTTTGTGGAAAAGGCAAGAATTATCATGATGTCGGTCACTTTTTCTTTCTTTTTCTTTTCTTTTCTTTTCTTTTTTTTTTTTTTGAGACTTTTTTTTTTTCTCAGTGACTGAGAAAACATTGATATTCATGGAAAGCAATGAGAACCTATACCGGCAATGTTGAAGACTGAAACAATATGGGATTTCCATTCATCCCACCAGTTTACTTGGATCCTCTTTTTGGGAGGCTTAGAGGAAAGTTGTGGTGTTCTGTGCATCATATAGTTTATATTTAATATACAGAAACTTTTCTTTAAGACAACCTGAGGTCAGGCACGGTGACTCACACCTGAATCTTAGGACTTTTGGGAGGCTAGGGAAGGCAGATTGCTTGTCCAGGAGTTCGAGACCAGCCTAGGCAACAAAGTGAAACCTCATCTCTACAAAAATACAAAAATTAGCCAGGTGTGGTGTGGTATGCACCTGCAGTCGCAGCTACTAGGGAGGCTGAGGTGGGAGAATCACCTGAGCTCAGGGAGGTTGAGGCTGCAGTGAGCTGTGATGACATCACTGCACTCTAGTCTGTGTAACAGAGTGAGATCCTGTTTCTAAAAAATTAAAGCAACCTGAACGAGGATGGGAGAGAGTTAAGAAAGGAAACTGAAAATAATACTAGCATCTTTGCTATTATGGGCAGAAAGTTTCCTGCAAGTAGCAGCCAAGTCCCCGGAGAGGAAAAAAGTGTGTGTCTGTATGTGTGCGCTTGGCTTCATAATCACAGAACACTTAGGGACTACGTTCTTTTCTCTAACCTTCCTTCTTTCCAAAAAAAGAAAAAGAAGATGAATGCAAGCAGCAGAGGTCTCAGAAATCTCCGGCCAGTTCTTCCTCAATTGCTAAATCAATGAGGAGCTGGCCTTGCAGCCCATTCCTCTAGTACCGATGGCATCTGGGGCCAGCAGCAGGTGTGGCGGTGACGCGGGTTCTTTGTTTTCCAGGGTCAGGTTGGCACATTTCTAGCCCAGGGCTCTGAGTAAATGTTTAGATTTCTTTTTCCGTCTGGTGTTCAACTCCTGAGCGTCAAAGGCAGGCCCCTGCATGCTGCCGCCCTCCTACGTCCTTGGTCTCCTCCCAGGGGCTGGTGGGAATTCAAGAGGCGAGAGAAGGGAGGGGAGGCGGTGGGCGCTGTGCCACAGTGGTTCCAGCTCTGCCCAAGAGCCGCTTTCCAAGCACAGCATCCTCCTCCTCACCCTCTCTGTGGAGGGCTTGCAGCACCCCAACACTGGGAGTGGGGCTTGTTTACAGGGCCCATTGTGCTCTCTTTGCAGTTGCTATAGCAACCACCAGGGGTCAGTTTATAGGAGAGGAAGTTCACTTTTAGGGAGTTAGCCTTCCAGCGCCCGTGCAAAGCGCAGCTGAAAACAAAAGCCCCAGACACCCATGGAGGAAGCACACTGAAAAGCTTCCTATGAACGTAAGCATCCTTTAGGGCGGCAGAATGCAGACGGTCCAGGCTTTCCTCTCCCCCATCCTCCACCCCTTTGCCCTGTCTTAGCGGCCTGGAGACACTTGCCGGTAGTTAAGATAACAAGGGCGGCTACCTGGGTTCATTTAAAGTGATACGTTGACCAGAAAGATCTCTGAGAACTGGTCCGACTCCCCTCTCCCCCCTGAAGGGAGCCGCAGCAGCCCATCAGAGCAGCACACCCGGAGATCCACACCCACCGGAGAGGAGCCACTGTTTCTGTAGAGCGTGCTGTGAAGACCCCCAGGACGCCTGGCCAGGAAAGGGTGGCCAGCACTAGCCTGCTTAGCGACCATGATTTAGCAAACAAAAAATACAGATGCCCAGTTAAATCTGACCTTCGGAAAGACAATGAATGTTTGTGTTAGTCTTCCACGTATAATCTGGGCCATATATACAGTAAGTCTATGTAACCTAACGTAAGCCTGTCCTCACCCTCCTTCTCACTGGTCACCATCGGCCTCCAAAAAAAGTGTAGCAGGTAAGTTCTCTTAAAAGCACATAAAGTGCCAGATTACTGTTCAGGATTTCTAACCCATGGACTATCAGGCTGATCATGAAAGAAAAAATGAAAGGGCATGATTTACATATATGCAAATCATAAGCCAGAGGCTAGGCTAGCCACAGATAGGTGAGTTCACGAGCCTTCCCTCAGATCCAAACACCAGCTTGAGTTACTTGGTTGGTAAACAGAACTCAGTCTCCCATTTTGCGAATTATCTAAAATCAGCTTCCTAAAGGGTAAGGATTTCCATTTCTTTGACAGGAAAAACATTTTTACTGTGTGTGTGCATAAAGGAATAGAGCAAATGTGATTCTGAGTGCTGCATGCGTCCATAGGAGAAAGTCATATTTGCATTTATTAAGGTCACGCTCTTCCCAGCATTTCTTTTGCTAAGAAGGTTTTACTGCTTCCTCACCAAGAAGCCTGGCTCAGTGAAAGTTTTACTGAATTTTGTAGGAATTCTGAAAAACACAGACCACTGCTTGTAATGCTGTGTTGACCCTAAATCCACCAACCCAAAACTTAACACAAAAAAAGTTAAGAAGCATAAACTTTTATGAAAACAAAGCAAATAGCAACTGTAATACGTTCCGTCAGGTCCCCGCCTAAGATTCCCACAGCTCTAATCCAAAACAGGTAATTAAAGGAAAACTGTCAAGATAAACATCATGAACAATAAAAATGTTCTCATCTGTTGCTAACTCTAAAAATCTCAATATAGATTTCACAGAGGAAAAAAAAAGTGTCTAGTTTTAGAAACTGGTGCTCAGAACAGTGTCTAGTTTTAGAAACTAAAGCTCAGAACAGTGAGTTCTAATTCTGCATCTTCAACATCTGATTGTGACCTCCGTGGAACTCTGTGGACAGTTCTGACTTGGTTTCCCTGTGGGCAAAATGCAGATACTGAATTATACGCATTCTTTGCCTAACCGAAAGTGTATAATAAGAATGTCTATATTTATACTCTGAGCTCTTCCGACGAAAGGCAGGAAGTAGAAATGTGATTATTTGTGCTGCTCACTTTTTAAACAAGCAACTTGATTTAGAGTTGAAATCAGTTTAATTTGGTTTGCTTTAAAGCACTTTGAAATAACTTCATTTTGGAAACCCTATTTTCATTTATTTAAACCAATAGTCCTCTCTTCTTTTTCTTAATCGTTTGTTAATAAACCCTACATTTGAAGCTCAAGCTGTCAGTGTCTCTTTAACACCATTCAACAGCTGTTGAATGGGATAATCACCTGTTTATCCTCCTGTCACTAATTCAGATGCTAATTGCACTCCAGACCTGGTTTATTCCCTCACTAGAGCCAGACCAGGTGTGCAGCACTCTGGAAGAATGCTGCTGTGTCATGGAACTCCAATGATTGATTATATTTTCAGTGGCACAGAGGAAGCAGGGCAACACACACGCATGCACACTCATGCACAGGCACCCTTGCACAAAAATGAACATGTTGCCCGTAACTGAAAAATTTGAGATGACCTAAATGTCAGGGAAATAATCTAACGTAAACAACCATGGCATGTGTTATATGCAATCATCAGAAGAATGTTTATGAATATGGTTAAATAACATGTAAAAATCGCCATGTTGAGTAAAAAAAGTAATATGTAAAACTATTGTATGTAAGCAATATGGAAAAATATCTTGCACAGGAAAAGACAAATATGATACGCTGGGAACTAAAATAAATCAATTTTTAGGGTACTGATTAAAAGCAAGGGCAATCCTAGGAGCCAGGGATACAGGAGAAGTTTCTGCTTCTTACATTCCAGAAGAGAAAGACAAAATGCAAGTAAAGAACTCATCAAGGAGATATATTAGTAGAGTGATGATCTTAAGAAGAAAATTTACAAAGGGCTATGGGATAAAGGGTCTGCTTTAGTTTGGGTGTTGAGGGAAGCACTCTCACAGGAAACGCAAACAATGAGAAGCCACAAGATAGAAGTGGGCTTGGCATGGTCGAGGAATGGGCACAGGTTGGTGTGCAGTGGGCAGCAGGAAGAACATGGTAGAAGGTGGTCTGGAGAGGCCCCAGGTAGAAGCAAGGATCAGGTGCAAGGGTGGAGGGAGCCCCCAGAGTAACCACTGGGGCCAGACGTGAGGGAGGGAGCATGGGCTAGGGTGGCAACCATGGAGATGGAGTCAGGACATTTTTTGAGGGAGAACTGGCATGAATTGCTGAGGAGCCAGATGTGGGGTGGAGGAGAGATTAAAATACTGAATCAAAAGAGAAAAATCTCATATGACTCCTAGATTTTTGGACTCAACAACTGAATATATTGTAGTTCCACTCATCAAACTGAAAAAGACTAGCATAGGAACAGATATGTGGTAGAAAATTAAGAGTTCTGTTTTGGCCAGTTTATGTTTAAATGCTCGTTAGCTATCCCAGTAAGGATGTCAAGTGAGGAGTCAAGAGGGTCTGAAGTCTGCCTATCAGGGAAGCATCAGGGCTGGAAATATTTTGGAAGTATTTGCATGTTGATGGTTTTTAAAGCAACGGACAGTATGGAACAATATAGAGAGACCACACAGAGAGGAAGGGCATCCCACAGTGGAACTAGAGACTGGGCTCAGGAGAAACGGCCAGTGAAGAAATGGCAGGATGTGCAGTGGCTCATATCTGTCATCCCAGTGCATTAGGAGGTGGAGGCACGAGGATCCCTAGAGACCAGGAGTTGGAGACCAGCCTGGGCAACATGGCGAGATCCTGTCTCTACAAAAACAATTTTTTTAATTAGCTGGGCATAATGGCGTGTGCCTGGAGTTACAGCTACTTGAAAGGCTAAGGTGGGAGAATCATTTGAGCCCAGATGGTTGAGGTTGCAGTGAGCCAAGATCACACCACTGAACTCCAATCTGAACGACAGAGCAAGAACCTGTCTCTAAAAGAAAAAAGAGAAAGGGAGGGAGGGAGGAAGGGAAGGAAAGGGGACAGTGAGTTAGAAGGAAAACCAGGAGAGTACAGCATCCCACAATCAAGAGAAAAAAAAAAATGAAGACAAAAGAAAATAGCAATGGTATGAACAGCTGCTGGAAGTTTGAGAATTAGTGAAGAGAAGTTACAATGGTTTGGATATTTGTCCCCTCCAAACCTCATGCTGAAACTCATCCCCAGTGTTGGAGGTGGGGCCTAGCGGAAGGTGTTTGGGTCTTGGTGTGAACCCCCTATTATTGCCCCCCTTGGGGTGAGGGAGTTCTCACTCTGTTCCTGAGAGAGCTGGCTGTTGGAAAGAGCTGGGCCCCTCCCCTCTCTTGCTTCTTCATGTGCCATGTATCTGGGCACATTCTCGGTCCCATTCACCTTCCGCCATGAGTGGAAGAAACCTGATGCCCACAGCTGATGCCCAATCTTGAACTCTTCCAGCTCTTAGAATTGTGAGCTAAATAAATCTTTTTTCTTTATAAATTACTCAGCCTTGGGTATCCCTTTATAGCAACACAACACATATTAAAACAGAAGCCTCCTCTGGTTTTGGCAACACGGTGACCCTTACAAGATCAGGTTCAGTGGGGTGATAAGAGTGAGAAGAATGGGAGTGGGGGTAGTGGGTTCAGTGACCACAGATGACACAGGCGAGTGACCCTTGGAGCGGATCAGAGAAACAGGCCAGAGCTAGAGCTGTGCCAGCTGGGGCAAGGGAGGATTATTTTAGGGAATGATTTTAGGGCACACTTGAATATTGGTAAGAATGATCTAGTAGAAACGATAAAAGAGATGGTGGAGGAAAAAGAGAAAAAGAAGAAAGAGAGATTACTGAAAAGCAAGCAGGACGGAATGTGGAGAAAGTAGAATTTGACCTTTGATAGAAGCAGGGAAACTTCATTCATCATAACAGAATAAAAGACCGGAAAGAACTGGCATCGAGGTGGGTAGATCAGGAGATCTGGAGGGAACAAAGGAAGGAGGTTTCTTCCTGATTCTTTCCATTTTCTCGATGCATCCTTAAACAACATTGATGTGGTTTGTGTCTGTGTCCCTACCAAATCTCATGTTGAGTTGTAATTCCCAGTGTTGGAGATGGGGCCTGATGGGAGGTGTTTGGGTTATGGGGGCAGATCCCTCATGGTGTGGCGCTGTCCTCACAACAGTGAATGAGTTCTCACAAGATCTGGTTTTATAAAGTGTGACACCTCCCACTCCAACCCTCTCTTGCTCTCTGCTCCCACTTCACCTTCTGCCATGTAGGGCTTCTTGAGGCCCTACACAGGAGCCAAGCCAAAGAAGAAGCACAGCTGTGTTCCAATAAAACTTTATTTATAGGCCAGGCACGGTGGCTCACAGGGACAAATATCCAAACCATAGTTTGGAGTACCAAAAGCACAAATTTTGCAAAAGGCCATCGAGGGCATCACTTGTGGTCACTCT
The DNA here is from genome assembly GCA_963574635.1 of Cheracebus regulus. NCBI lineage: Eukaryota > Metazoa > Chordata > Mammalia > Primates > Pitheciidae > Cheracebus > Cheracebus regulus. The sequence continues at coordinate 13,078 of CAUYQU010036934.1, forward strand.
ACTTGCTGATTGTATGACCAGCATTTTGGGAGGCAGAGGTGGGTGGATCACTTGAGTTCAGGAGTTTGAGACCAGCCTGGCCAGTATGGTGAAACCCTGTCTGTACTAAAAATACCAAAAAAAATGGCTGGATGTGGTGGCGGGTACCTGTAATCCCAACTACTCAGGAGGCTGAGGCAGGAGAATTGCCTGAACCTGGCAGGCAGAGGTTCCAGTGAGCCAAGATCACGTCACTGCACTCCAGCCTGGGAGATAGAGTGAGACACCTCTCCAAAAAAAATTATTATTTATAAATACTGAAATTTGAATTTCAGATAATTTCTATGTTCATAAAGTATTTATTTTTTATTTTTTTCCAACCATGTAAAAGTAGGAAAACTTGTTCCTTAGTTCATGGGCCTTTTGGCAACACAGGTGGCCCACAGGGTGTAATTTGCTGACCTTTATGTCAGAGGAAAACGTGCGGTTCTTTTTCATGATAGTCTGGGAAGTGAGTGAAGACCTCGACCAGGACACGCCTCTCTCTGACAGCGTGAAGTGGTGTGGCCATGCAGGTGCAGGGTCTTCTGAGCCGTGTCAGAAACAGTTAGGGCTTCTTATCTCCAGCTGGCAGAGATTTATTTCTTCTTTCAATTTGTCTTTTCCAACTTTTCTTTAAAAACCCTGTATTAATTCTGGCATTTAAAGGTTCTGTGACTTGCAGCAGAGAGAAACAATTAGTCCTGTACGAGTGACCATCTGCGACCATCTGCACCTCCAGTGCTGACTCAGGAGGTGACAAGAACCCAAGCCTCACTGAGGTTTGAGTGCCAGCTTTGCAACCTTGGCTGTCTCCAGATTATGAAGTTCATTCTGGTCATACTGAAATTTTGAGACAGTTAATCTGTAACTATTTTGGATTAGTCAATATTATAGGTATATTTTACTAATTAAATTGGGAATACCAACATGAAAAATCCTTTTTAACATTCTAATTTACTTTTATATTTTTTTAAAAAAACAACTAAATTATTTTTAAATCCTGTGTATCTTCATGTGTAAGAGAAATAATATGAAAATAGCGTTAAATAAATGAACAGAACCTAAAACTAGAGAAAATTCAGAGAGAGAAAGCATGGAGAATATAATATCCTGTTAAGAACAAAGGAGGTGATAACAAAGGTAATTTAATTATAAGACCAAGATGAATTTAACATAATTTCAAATGTCCATTGATGACTCATTTCAATAATTTTAAAAGAAAATTAAAAATAAATTAATTTTTTTTGAGATGGAGTCTTACTCTGTCTTCCAGACTGTAGTTCAGTGACACAACCTCTGCTCACTGCAACCTCCGTCTACTGGGTTCAAGCAATTCTCCTGCCTTAGCCTCCCGAGTAGCTGGGATTACAGGCACACACCACCACACCTGGCTAATTTTTTTTTTTTTTTTTTTTTTTTTTTTAGTAGAGATGGGGTTTCACCACGTTGGCCAGGCTGGTCTCGAACTCCTGACCTCAAGTAACCTACCCACCTCAGCCTCCCAAAGTGCTGGGATTACAGGCATGAGCCACCGCGCCCAGCCAATAAATTAATTTTTTTAACCAATGTGAACTCTCTAATTTTTTAAAAGAGAATACTGCTTGGGGTGTAGGTGTGTGTTGGGGGGGGTGTGTTTTCAGGCACATTTCTATGTTTTACTTTCCAGATCTTCCCTCATAACCCAAACACCTCCGACCAGGCCCTTCCACCCACCTCCAACATTGGGAATTACAATTCAACAAGAGATTTGGTAGGGACACAGACACAAACCATATCAACATTGTTTTAGGATGCATCAAGAAATGGACACAATTAGAAATGATCAGAAAGGAAGCCCCTTCCCTTATTCTCTCCAGATAAATCATTAGAGTGGCACAGTATTTTTTTTTTTCTGAGATGGAGTTTCATTCTTGTCGCCCAGGCTGGAGTGCAATGGTGCGATCTCCACTCACTGCAACCTCTGCCTCCTGGGTTCAAGCCATTCTCCTGCCTCAGCCTCCCAAGTAGCTGGGATTACGGGCATGCAACACCATGCCTGGCTAATTTTGTATTTTTGGTAGAGACAGGGTTTCACCACATTGGTCAGGCTGGTCTCGAACTCCCTGACCTCAGGTGATCTGCCTACCTCGGCCTCCCAAAGTGCTGGGATTACAGGCATGAGACACCGTGCCTAGCCTGTATTTTTTTAAATTCACTTTAAAATAGCACATCTGGGTTATACTTCTTGCAGGGAGTTACAGATCTACCTACAGGGTGTGTATTTCAATCAAGCATCTCCAGCACATCTACCTCGATTCTCAGCTTTGCCAAGGGATGTGGAGTACCAAAAGCACACATTTTGCAAAAGGCCATCTAGGACATCACTTGTGGTAACTCTACTTGCTGTCTGTGTGACTTGGGCAAGCTATTTACCTTTCTGAGCCTTGGATTTATCCCTGCAACAGGGAAAATATAATACCTGGCACTTGGAATTGCCAGGGGATTAAAAATGATAACATATAAAAGCTCCCAGAGAGTGTCTGGGAGATGGGTATACTCTCACCAGGTGTGGGGACACTTGTCTTGGTTCCCAAATTAAATGTAGCCACTGTAAGAGCCTCTGTACCTTGAGGCAAAAAGGACAAAGCAGAGTGCTTGGCACATAGTCAGCCTCAATACACAGTTGGAGGCTGATGAGTTAATTAACTGGCTAATTAATTAATGTAACCAAGGGCCTTCCATAAAAGAACAACACAATCACAATGCTTTATTTCTATGGAGGTTTTACAGTCTCTCCAATGAGTCATGTCTAGAGGGCCACTATTGCACAAGGAGAGATGGAAGCTAAACAGGACCACGTTATAAGCTGAGGACATGGATGTTTCTCTCTTCATTCTCAACGAATTTTTTCTTTCATCCAACTTGCTTCCACTCAGTGCTCTAGACTTGTTTTATTGGCTGCCAGCCAAAGTCTCTAAGAAGGGTAGGTAGTCCTGCAAGCCACAGGGCTCCCACCGCCATCCTCCCTAGCTTACCTCCACCGTTCCTAGCTTACTTCCACAGTCATCCAATACCCAGGGTATTAGATGAGTTGGATTGGACAATGAGTTCCAAAGCTTGTCAATGAGACTCTCAAAGTTTTTAACTGAGCTGTGCAGACACCATGGGCAGATGTAATGAATTTGATCACCAATAAAGGTAGCATTGGAAAATCAAGCTTGGTGGCATTCACGAGCCATATTCAAGGTGAGTAAACAAAGGAAGTCAACTGAGAGAAAAAAACAAGAGCAGATGTGCAAGGAAAAGCAAAAATGAGAGGCCATGTAGCCTGTGAGAGGCCACTGGAAAGGTGCTCCCACTAGGTCCAGTAGGTGAGGGTTCTGCTCATGGCTCCTAGGCTCCAGAGGCCCTAAGCATTCATGCCTGCTGAGTATCCTCTTCATTGGCCAGTGACATTAATCTGTGATACTGCTGGCTGGGTCAACAGGGCAGTCTGTACTGTGAAATGGAAAATTCTCTGCAACCTCATCTGGCCCATAGGAAGCCTTGCCATTAACCATCTAAGCTGCATTATCAGACAACAGGGTGGGAGAGCACAGGTAGAGTCAACTCTCCAGATCCTTCTCCCAGCTCCTTCTACCTGTCTCATCATAAGGTAAAAGCCCAACCCTCAAGGTAGTCTAGAAAATGCAGCTAGAGGTGTGGGCTTTCCTGACTATTAAACTAGCTGCCTCTGTGCGTGTGTGTTGCACACTCACAGCTAAATTATAATTTATTCTCACTTGATTTCCTTTTTTTTCTTTTTTTTTTTTTTTGAGACAAGAGTCTCACTCTGTCACCCAGGATGGATTGCAGTGGTTCAATCTCAGCTGACTGCAACCTCTGCCTCCCAGGTTCAAGTGATTCTTCTGCCTCAGCAGCCTGAGTAGCTGGCACAACAGGTGCCTACCACCAACTAATTTTTTGTATTTTTAGTAAAGACGGGGTTTCACCATCTTGGCCAGGCTAGTCTTGAACTGCTGACCTCATGATCCACCCACTTCGGCCTCCCAAAGTGCTGGGATTAAAGGCGTGAACCATGGCACCTGGCCTCTCACTTGATTTCTTGACGTCAGTCTGTAGCACCCCACAAACCTGAATCATGGTACCTATGCTATCTTTTTCTCACAACTCACCCTCGCAGTGTGAATTTGATTTTCAAATCCACTAGTGTTTTGAAATATCTGAACTATTCATTCAGAGAAGCAATGCACCATGCACCAGAAACCAAATTACTTTCTACGATACTTAGTCAAAGAAAAGGCCACTTTTTAAAACACTTCATCTTAAATCTATCTAGTCTCAAGAAGAAAAGTAAGCTCATGTTCAAAATCTGTCAAGTCCTAAGTTGGCCTGGGAAGGTAAAAGCAAAACTCTACGAGGGATGTGTACACACTTGTTCATAGCAGCATTACTCACCATAGTCCAAAGCAGAAACAAACCAAGTGTTTCTCAACAGATGAACGGAGAAGCAAAATGTGGTCTATCCACACAATGGAATATTACTCAGCCTTAAACAGGAAGAGAATTCTAACACCTACTAGAACATGGAAGAACCTTGAAGACATTATACTCCATGCAATAAGCCAGTCGCAAAAGGACAAATACTGTATGATTCCACTCATATAAATTTCCTAGAGGAGTCAAACTCAGAAACAGAAAGTAGAATGGGTGTTGCCAGGGGCCGAGGGAAGGGGCAACAAAGAGCCGATGTTGAGTGGGTACAGAGCTTCAGTTTGGGAAGATGAGAAAGCTCTGAAGATGGATGGTGGTGCTGGTTTCAAACAGCATGAATATACTAATACTGCTCAACTGCACACTTAAAAAGGGTTAGGAAGGTAAATTTTATATTGTATGGAAGCATTACAAAAGGTATCCTGTAAAACCCTTTCTACCTGCCCACATATGTTTTTGTGATGAGGTGTTTTTTTTTTTTTTAAGTGTACTTTTAAAAAGTGGAACTCAGATAAGAAGAGACCATTTGGGCCGGGTGCAGTGGTTCACATCTGTAATCCCAGCACTTTGGGAGGCCGAGGCGGGTGGATCATCTGAGGTCAGGGGGTCGAGACCAGCCTGGCCAACAAGGAGAAACCCCGTCTCTACTAAAAATAGAAAAATTAGCCAGGCGTGGTGGCACACACCTGTAATCCCAGACACTCAGAAGTCTGAGGCAGAAGAATTGCTTGAAGTCGGGAGGTTGCAGTGAACTGAGATCATGCCATTGCACTACAGCCCGGGCAACAGGGCAAGACTCCATCAAGAAAGAAAGAAAGAGAGAAAGGAAGGAAGGAAAGAAAGAAAGAAAGAAAGAGAGAGAGAGAAAGAAAAAGAAAGAAAGAAGAAAGAAAGAAAGAAAGAAAGAAAGAAAGAAAGAAAGAAAGAAAAGAAAGAAAGAAAAAGAAAGAAAGAAAAGAAAGAAGGAAGGAAAGTAAGGAAGGAAAAGAAAAAAGGAAAAGAAAAAAAGAAAAGAAAGAAAGAAAGTGAAAGAAAGAAATGAAGGAAGGAAGGAGAAAGAAAGGAAGAAGAAAAGAAAAGAAAGAGAAAAAGAAGAGACCATTTGGGAAAGGTACACGACCACCCCATTTGCTTCTCTGGACATAGAATACCAAGCAAGGAAAAGTTCACATCAAAACAGGGTCAACTCATTTTGTTCCTTAAATTTCATGTCCCTCCTCATCCAACTCTTCTCCTCTCCATGCAGCACAGGCAGGGGAGACCAGATCTCACCCCAGGGCCTGTGCTGATGCCTGGCATGACTCCAGAAGGAGCTTCCTCCTCCCTGTGGAGAGCATTGCCCAACGGCAGGTGGAATGAAAGGAGTTTTGTCTGAGATGTACAGAGTAAAATCCTAGTCACATGCACAAAAATTTTCATGAATTAAGAGCTTTCATCAGATGGGTTTGGATTTTGAAATAGAAAGTTGAAAGGTCTCACCGTATTTCTCAATGCAAAATTTGAAAGTGTGCTTAAAAGTCTTCTTTGTTGTTGTGGCCATTACTTAAATACGTTTATTTTACTCTCCACTATTACTAGAAATGGATAATACCTCTGAATGTATAAGATTTCTAAATGAGCATGCTTCTTTTGTAACTTAAATCTCCCCAGGTTTTACAGCGACGTGGTGCTCCTCTTCCTTTAATAGTCAAATAAATATATGCACGCCAGAATCTCACAGGACTGCAGAGACCAGCAGTCCCAACATTAACCATCCAAGGAGGTTCTGGTCCAGGTAGTTGCTTGAATTGCCTCTTGCTACAACACCTGACACCAGCTTGGTGCTGGGGAGCCTTAGCCTTCTGCCCTCTCTCCATAATAACCTGGTGCAAACAAAGCACCTCCCTTCCCACCACATTCCCCAAGATGTTGTGGCATGTGCGTGACGGCTAATGCATGCATCCAGGAAGAAACTCAAAATGGAAGATCAGACCTCTAGTTCCTAGAAATCATTGTCAATTTCTTGGCACTGGGTCCAGGCTTCTTCTCAGGTTGCTGGGGTCGTCACCTCTCTCAAGTACTGTTGCCCTATACCTTCTCCCCACTGGAGGCCCCAGCCCCTTCTCTTTAGGGCTGCCTGGGGAATCACAGAACTCTCATTCTATTGTGTGAGCAGTATGCCTTGCTAGGCTTCAATCTCTTCCTTCACGCTATGTTTTAAGCCCTGATTTTCATAAGCAAAAAGCCCATTAATGTGTCTTCCTAATAAAAGAGACATTTGACTTGGTTTTTCGCCATAAGCAACCAAAGACAAAAGCAGCAGAAACATTTAAATTATGTTTTCATCAATTTAAAAATGTTCTCATGACTTCAAGCTTTTCCCAAATGTTTCCTTCTCAATGAGGTTCACAATGACCGTACTGTTTAAAATAAGCAACTGATCGTCTTCTCCCTCCTGATCTGTCTAAGATCGCGTTCCTGGAAACAAAAGCCTGAGACAGATAGAGGCATGCAGCAGGCTCCTGAGGGGTGCTCAGGGAGCACATACCCGTGAGGGAGCTGGGAAGCCAGGATGGGGAGAAAGAAGCTGGCACCCCTTGTAGTTGGCTGGCTGCCACTGAGGACTGAGCCAGCCCTACAGGGAGCTGTGGAGCTGGGAAGGCCCCAGAGTGTCTCCAATTGAGCAAAGGGGCTGGGCCTTGCATCCCAGGTCAGGCAGACTTGGGCATGGGCTTCACCCTGAGAAAGGAATAACCCTAAGCAAGGCAGTTTCCAGAAGCCGAGGGATGCCGCTGTGAGTCACCAGCCACTGATATCCCAGCAGTTGGGGGATGGGGATATCTTAGTCCTGAAGAGAGGAGAGGGGATCTGGGCCAAGCCCCATAATATCCACTGTGTCTGCTTTACTTTGTTTTTTCCCATGGCACACACCACCTCCTACCATGCTATATACAGTACTGTGATATTTATTGCATCCATTGTTTGTGGCTGGCCCCAGCAACCTCTGTACCAGCCCTGCAAGACTATAAGCTTCATGAGAGCCAGGCTCTTGCTCTGCTTTGCTGGGGAAAGGGTTTTGCAGAACCATACCTGGAACAGGTAGGCATTCCACAAATATTTGTTAGTGAATGAAAAGATTGATGTGTCTCAATTTAAATCCTTAGGTAAGAGGCAGGTGTTCCTCACACCAGCCATCACCATAGAGAAGGGAGTGGAAGATCTTTTCTCTCTCCCTCTTTCCAGGGCAGATATGAAAGATACTTTCTCCCCTCTACAGTAGACTAGTCATTTCTGCGTCTTCCTTGCTTGGTGATTAGCAAGCTGTGTGACCTTAACCTAGTCACTCAGGCTCTCAGGGCGGCCCTTATTTGAAATCATTTTCAGTGGATCGGAGTTGATGAAATTGACTTCCTGCTTACATATTCTAAGAACTTGTTGAGCATCTGCATATGGCCCAGAATTTTCTGGTTATTATTTTAAAGATGCCAACTCTAAAATTCTGTGAAGTATGGAGCCACATAAAGCACTCTTCTGATTCTTTGTGAAAAGATAACTGCCAATCCTATTCTGAAGACAACCTAGGAAGCAAGTCCTGACAACATCCAGGAGCACATGCTTGAACCTACAGAACCTATAGAATCACAGTTAAAAAGCCTCCCTCTTTTCTAAATTCTTACTGCCACAACTAGTCATGTGTCTATAAAGAAGCATTTTTCATTCAACTCTGAGTTCCTCTTAGAAAAAAACATGTACCTTACTTGGAGCCCATCAAAGTGTCTGAAATATAGCAGATCCTTGGTAAATATTTGTGGAAATTGATTAACTAAGGGGTCCATGGGTTCTAGGCTTGAAACTTTAAACTTCAGCATTCTCTTTTCCCCAATAAATCAACTTACTTAAAACAATTAGACTACACCCACTCACAGCATTGAACAGCCATAGGCCAAGACACTTAGATGATCATAGTCTTATTTTGTCTCTTAGAGATGAGAAAACTTTTGGGAATACCTACATCTGCCTGAAGATATTTAATCAAATCTATTATCTATTTAATAAATTGCTTTAGGTATTGTGGCTTTTAACAATGTAGTAGGCAATCGGCATCATGAAAATGATCATGCTTAACCCTTGCAACAACAATTATATGACCCATTCAACTCAAAAGGAAACTGAGGTACAGTGAAATTAAGTGGCTTGCTCACAGTCACAGAACGTGGTAGAATCTGGATTTGTGACTGGTTCTTTCTCACTGCAGTGACTGAACTCTGCTATGCTATTCCTCCTAGATTGCATAATATTTGTCTTAAGAAAGAATAGAAAACTATGGCCAGGTGTGGTGGCTCACGCCTGTAATCCCAGCGCTTTGGGAGGCTGAGGCGGGCTGATCACCTGAGGTCGGGAGTTCGAGACCAGCCTAACCAACATGGAGAAACTCCATCTCTACTAAAAATACAAAATTAGGGGGGCATGGTGGCTCATGCCTATAATCCTAGCTACTCTGGAGGCTGAGGCAGGAAAATCGCTTGAACCCAGGAAGTGGGGAGGTTGCAGTGAGCCGAGATCATGCCATTGCACTCCAGCCTGGACAAAGAGAAGGAAACTCCATCTCAAAAAACAAACAAACAAAAAAGAAGAATGGGGGAAAAGAGAGAAAAAAAAAATCCCTTATATCACTTCCAAAAGGTGAAGTAGGAAGAGCAGTATTCTGACAGCTAGTATGCAAATACCTACAGAAGTCAGGCAGGCAACCAAAAACGCCAGTGGGGGAATATGGGGAGGAGGTGAGTGCCAGGTGGGGCTTCCGGCTGCCTGAGGGGCATAGCTTTGTTCCGTGTCAGTCAGCTGCTGTTGTTGGGCAGGCATTTATTTGTTTTGCTGAATCTTCTGATTTCTTTCAAGGAAAACTAGAAATCTGATATTTTACTTAAACTCTCCTAATTTATAATTGTTGTCAATAAATTCAAATGTTTTTATTAAAAATATAAAACTATGGGAGTCATACAAAAACCCACTGCTAAGGCACCATTTTGTAACCTCTGGCCCAGTGCATGAAGTCCCATAGTAATGAGGTCAGAAGAATTCTTCCAGAAAGTCACAGACAAAATGTTACAGAGAATGGGCTCCTGTTTGGTGCAGTTTTCAGCCCTGTTACAAAAAAGAAGGCAGGCTCTCCCCCACCTCTCATTAACCACTATGTGGAGCAACAACAGCCCACTCTTTTAGTGAAGGCTTTGAGTACGTATCTCCATTTCTCTAAATAACATGCTTATGTTGTAATTTCTTCATCTTTGTAAGCTTTAGGCATTTGCTGCAGACTTCCAACTCTAGATGGCCATTTGGGTTTTTTTCAAACTACGTCCTCAACATGCACTCACATACATCCCTTCCATATTTTCCCATCGTACCATCAATGATGCAGGTGAACCCCAAAATTAGGGCTCAGCTCACGCAGGTTCATGGCTTTACATAGGAAAAAACTGAAGAGTGAGCCCACAGAATAAAGTGAAATCAAAGCAAGTTTACTAGAGCAACAGAGTACAAAAAAATGGCTGCTCCATAAACAGAGCAGTGCTGCCTCATAGGCAGAATAGCACTCATGGATTACTGGCTAGCTGTATTTATAAGGTGCCTTAATTATATGCTAAATAAGGGGCAGCATACTCACAGATTTTCTAGAGAAGGGGTGAGGAGCTCCTGGAACGAAGAGTTCCTCCCCTTTTAAACCATATAAAGTAACTTCTGGGCATTGCTATTGCATTTACAAACTGTCATAGTGCTGGTGGGAGTGTCTTTTAGCATGTAATGCATTATAATTAGCATATAAGGAGCAGTGAAGATAGCTTGAGGTCACTTTTGTCACCATCTTGGTTTTAGCTGGTTTTGTCCAGTTTCTTTATGCATCCTGTTTTGACCAGATCCTGTTTGATCAGCAGGGTTGGAACCAATGCTCAGAAAACAAGTCCTGCTGATCTCCTACCTCACCAGTATTTTCTGTGATTAATTTTAACTGGATCGCTATCCACTGCTTACATTACCTGACTGTGAAGATGCCATTCACAACTGAGCCACATAGTATACTATGATGACTTTTTCTTTCCTAAAAACTGTGTTTTTCCAAAAGTTAATAATCATCCTCTTTCTTTTGCTCAGTTTTTCCTGTAATTTCCACTAATTCAATCCCAAATTCTCAACCACCTATCAAACCTCTCAATATTTTCAGGTAATTGGGCCATCTGGGACTCTTCTGGAGGTTTCTGATGACTTAGATCACGGATGATTGCACTCTCTGCCCAGGGTGAAGCAGTCCTCCCAGGATCTCTGAAAGATCCTTCCACCTTCTTCATGTATTAATTCCCCCTTTTCTAGCATTCTGTGCACCCTTCTTTCTTGTTTTATTTCCTTGTTTTGGAGAAGCCAATCCTCTAGTAGCTTCTTGAATAACATGAGTGGTAAATGTTTTGAGCCTTACATATCTAGGAAATGTCTTTATTGTTCTCCCACACACTCAAGTAACAGTTTGAGCATAGAGTTCTAGGATGGAATTAGTTTTCCTTTAGATATTTCAAAGCATTGCTTGATTATCCCCTAGCTTCCAACAATATTACTGAAAAGCTTTTCTAAATAATTTATTTTATGTGACCTCTTTTCATGTTCCTCCTCTGATACTTTCTGTTGGGTCATATTTTATTTTCATTTAGTAAAACTTGGGGAAAATCTTATAGATGTGTGGGTTCACCCTACCACATTTACCCTGAAGTTCCAATCATGTATTTCCACTCCCCCACAACCGAGCAAGTTAGAAGCTGCCCATGTAATCACATTATAAAGGCTCTTGGGATAACAGCAGAAGAGCTGGAGTCTCTCATGTGAAATGAGATTTCAACACAACAACAACAACAACAACAACAAAAATGAAAAGAACAAGCTGGACACCAAAACCTCACAAAACAGCAACTTGGACCAGATGACTCTCCCCTTGGCTCTTCCTGGTCCCCAACCCCAGAACACAGAGGCAGCCCCTTGACCTGCTTCACAAGATTCCTCAGGATTTAGCCGGCTGCCAGAAGGTCTGCTTCAGTGGTGTGGGTGGACGTTCAGGCATGTTAGCAGGTTCTGTTTCTTAAACATTGGACTTGCCAGTTTAGTGTTTGTTACTTCATCCTTGGAACTGAATGTGAATTCTGTCATCCTAAAAGACATATGGGAGGCTGAGGCAGGTGGATCACCTGAGGTTGGGAGCTCAAGACCAGCCTGGCCAACATGGTGAATCCCTGTATCTACTAAAAATACAAAAATTTGCCAGGGGTGGTGGCGGGCACCTGTAATCTCAGCTACTGGGGAGGCTGAGGGAGGAGAATTGCTTGAACCCAGGATGTGGAGGTTGCAGTGAGCCAAGATCGCACCACTGCACTCTAGCCTGCGCAACAGAGCGAGACTCAGTCTCAAAAAAGAAAAAAAAAAGACATATGGACTAGTGGTTCAGACTAGATTACCTTGATTCCAGGATTCAGACGTACTTGGTACTAAGCCTAAATCACAGTCCTAACTAGAGTAGTATTGGGCATCTGGGATGGTAAATGAGGATAAGATGGTTCATCTTGTTAAGATGACCCTAATGCAAGCTGAGCAGCTGATACTCAGAAACAGTCAACAGTACTTACCAGAGATTCATTCCCTCAACAAACATTTACTTTAGATCCCAAAAGCTTTGACACAAAGAAGTACACAATGGATTCCCCAATCATAGTCACCATCACTATCAAACATGTACACACCCACAATTGTTCATGACCCATGTCAGTGCCTCTTCTCCTACAGACAGAAAATCACCTCTGGCAGGCAGGTCAAGCTGCGAATGCCTCTAAATGTATCTCCGTAATGAGTGAAAAGAGGTAACTGAGAAGAAAGAGAACTGTGGGTGAAAGACTGTGATGCCCACAAGTCAGGTGAAGAAAATGATTTGGGACAAGTCTAAAATGAAAAGAATCCTGAGTGAGTATGGAGCGAAAAGAGATCAAGTTAACTCAGGTAGAGAGAGAATTGAGGAAGCTAAGCAAATTCTTGAAGGTGGGTTCTGGAAAAACAGCCGTGAGTGAGAAGGGAATGACAGGAAGCAGGAGAAAAATCCCTTTCCACCTTCCCTTCCAGGTTCTAAAATGAGTTAATGCAATTCTTTCTCAAGGCTGGCTTCTGTTTACATGGATTGAAAAAGCATCTCTTCCTCCAGCCCCACTAAGCAGCCCATCCCGTTATATTTATTTTTCCCAGTCATTTTTTTAACTTTAAAAATAACCATGGAAGTTAGAAGGATGCTACAATGAATGCTCACATCGGCCACCTAGACTCAAAACTGTTGCCCCTCAGCCATATTCACGGCTCTCCTGGAACTATTCGAATGTAGCTTTCCAGCGCCATGCCCTTGATCCCATCTCCTCGGAATAGACATTCTTTATGATGTTAGTGTGGGCTTAAAAAAAAAAGAATATTCTTCTGAAAAGCTGCAGTGCAATGATCGCAACTCAGAAATTCCCTGCAATAATTCCTTACCGTAATTCCCTACTGTAAGTCACCTAGTATCCAGTGCATATTCCAATCTCCCCAACTTTTCCCAAAATCTCTCTCTTAGATGGCTTTTTTTTTCCTGTTCTTTATCACCTTACTGTTGTGACCAAGGATCTGAGGTAAATATTCCTCATTTGATTCTTACGTCTCTTTAGACTCCTTTGATCTTTTCCTCTAAAACCATCCCCACCACCACTCCCCCGACACACACACTTTTTAATCATGATATTGATTTTCTCCCTGAGTCCAAGACAGGCTTCTTGTAAAGTTTCCCCTACTGTTGATGTGTCAGGTTCCTTCCTCGTCCTATTGTGTAGCTTGTCCTGAGCCTGCCCCCATATCTCCAGTAACTTGAAGGATAGGTCTTAGAGGCTTGATGAGACTCTGAATGAATGTTTGGCCAAGAGCACAACCTGGGTGAGACTGTGTGCTTTATGTTACTGCCCATGAGGAGACACACAGAATTGGGCGGTGTCATGATGAGTGCTTTCAAGTTCGACCACTTTAGTCAAGTGGTGAGCACCGAATCTCTCCATCATGGAGGTGCTTTTACCTCATATAATTAGCCAACAGCTCTGGAGAGACTGGCACATGTGGATCTCCTGTGCCCCAACCATTCACCCAATAGCTCGGCCCCATTGATGATCCTTTTGGATAGCAATCATTACATGAACAGCCCATCAATTGTAAAATGCCTAATGGGCGTACTAGGAAGAAGAGAAAGGAGCGTTGAGGGAAGAAACAGAGAACAAGGAGTAGAAAGCTGGAAACAGGGAAAACAATTCTAAAAGCTTTGCTGAGGCCTTTCCCTGTTTATATTCAACTACTTCCAGAGTCGTGAGCCCTTTAAGGAAATGCTGGTCTGAAGCAATGATCAAAGAGCGTCTTCTGCACAGGCCTGTTGCACTGGCAAAAAAGAAATGCATTTCAGTGAGTCTGGGTATCTAAATTGTGTTCTGAACTTCATCTCTGACCTCAGCCAAGAAAGAGCTAACAAATCAGAAGGATGTGTATAGCTGCACTCCAGTATTTCGGCAGCAGATTTACATATGACAAGGAAGACTCTGTGCCTGCTCAGGGCACCTGGACCTCTTTGTACAGGGCGGGTTTACTCAGTACACTCAACAACAGGCATTCATCCAGAACTCTCAGTTCCAAATCATTGCTTCTTTCAAAGCAGTACTTGCTCCACTGTTCAGAAAGAAGTTTCTCTGAAAGACACAAGCGGTCACTTTGCTGACCAGTTCAACCTATGCATTGTCTTAGGTAAACTGTTTTCTTTCAGGTTTTAGGATACTACGTCTGTCTCTATGAAGAGTTTGGTGAATGTCTGCCTCAAAAAATATTTCCCATCAACTCCTATATTTAAATCACTTCAGTTTATCTCGAAACACATGTCTTTTAAAAAATATTGAAAACTTTGTTCTCTGTTGCCCAGGCTGGAGTGCAGTGGCTCAATCTCAGCTCAGTGAAACCTCGGCCTCCCGGGTTCAAGCGATTCTCCTGCCTCAGCCTCTGGAGTAGCTGGGACTACAGGTGTGCACCACCATGCCTGGCTAATTTGTGTATTTTTAGTAGAGACAGGGTCTTGCCATGTTGGCCAGGCTGGTCTTGAACTCCTGACCTCAGATGATCTACCTGCCAGGTGTAAGCCACCGTGCCTGGCCTGATTCTTTGGCATTCTGATTAGACTTATGACAGTCAAGAGCCCTAGCCTCCAAAACAGAAATTAAAGTTTACTCCAATACACGTAAGGGGCAAGCACAAACTCTCTGGCAAAGAGTTGACAATTGAGCAGGGGCGGTAAGTCTAGAAATTCTATAATACACAGCACAGCATGAGGCTGGCAGCAGGAACCTGGCAGGAGGCTGGGGGAGGGCAGGGCAAAGCGCTTCTCTGACTTCAGGAAGCAGAGGAGGTGTCTCCCGAGGGACTCCCCCAGGAATGGAAAATTATTCCCCACGGTGGGAACTGACTCCTGGCAAGTCCGCCAGTGCTGAGTCACCAGGTCATTATGAAAGCCTGAAGGCAGATTGTCCTCCACAAGCTACCGCTTCACGACTCCCTAGAGGGGACTAGAATTATTTCAGGGGGACTTTTTTTTAAACTTTGTATTTTTAAAATATGCATTTCAAACCAATGAAAATTTAAATTCACTTTAGTTTTATTTTAATGAATGCATTATTTCTAAGAAGAGGGAGAAATGAGAATCATGTTATCAAGCAAACAGTTGCAACAGGGCACTCCAGCTCCTGACGGGCTGGGAATTTGGAATCACTGCCCCAGAGAAGCAAATGCTAGATAAATGCTGAATTGGCAAATTCTTCAGATGCTTTTTTTTTTTTTTTTTTAAAGAAAGAACTATAGTGTCTCTTTTCAACCATTTTACCCTATGGCTGCCTCCTAGGGCGTAGAGTAACCTACCGGCTCCCCCACCCCATTTTTTGTGTCTTGTCTTGTGCTACTTCATCACCAACAAATTTCTCCCCACCCTTCCAACTCCCTCCTGCAGAAGTGGATACAAATTTGTGGGAGACGAACTTTACAGGGACAGAAAAAGCCAACTAAGCAAAACATTCTAAGTATTCAAAAGGAGCTGGTCAGAAGGTCTTCATGCAAGAAATTTATTGCCAATTATGCAATCTCGCTATCACTATCAGCAATGGGGCACTTGAAGCATAGGAAACCACTTGTGACTCTAAAAATACAATCCAGAGGAGAAAAAATCAGCCCAGTGCTTCTGATGCACCTTAAAATTGTGTGATTTCCTTTCCTAATAAACATAATAGTATTATTTCTAATAATGAAGGAGAATGACATTATTCTCTCTTTTAGGGTGTCTGGATTTGGAATACCATTCTTTGTGTTAGGGATTTAAAATTCTGTTTGAAAGTTCTATCCTGTCCTTTCAACCATATTCTCTTTTACTCTTCTCTTTCATCATTAAAAAACAACAACAAAAACAACAACAAAAAAAAACACCAAACCTGTGTCATCTCTTGCAATATCTGACATGTGACTATTAAACAAGGGGGCATAGCTTTCCTGTCCTGGCTGCGGACACAGAGCTGCTTCAATAAAAAAGCCCCCTTCATTCTGCTGAAGTTTCAGGTCCACGACACTAAGCATAATTTGACAAATGGATTTCCTTCCAGCTCACCTTGAAACACCTTTGCCATAGAGAAGAACCTTTTTTTTTGCTTCTGAATCCACAACAGGGACTAAGTGAGGAGCAGTCACATTAGTACCTTGGACCACCAAACAGAGGAGCATCCGAATTAAGGGGTTACCCATTGAAGACACAGTAAAAATAAGTAGGAAAAGACCAGCCCAAGATGGGTCAGACAGGGAGCAATCACAAAGGCAGTGATGTTGGCCATCATTTCATAGTTTTCAGTTACTTCTGCCCCCAGCATCATTGTTGTCATTAGAAGAGACATGGGCAGGTACAAAATTGTGCAGGTCACAGCAAAAGAAACTACCATTAGAGTGAACAGGCAACTAACAGAATGGGAGAAAATTTTTGCAATCTACCCATCTGACAAAGGGCTAATATCCAGAATCTACAAAGAACTAAAACAGATTTACAAGAAAAAAACAAACAACCCCATTAAAAAGTGGACAAAAAATAGGAATAGACACTTCTCTAAAGGAGACATTTATGCAACCAACAAACATATGAAAAAAAGCTCATCATCACTGGTCATTAGAGAAATGCAAATCAAAACCACAATGAGATACCATCTCATGCCAGTTAGAATGGTGATCATTAAAAAATCAGGAGACAACAGATGCTGGAGAGGATGTGGAAAAATAGGAACACTTTTACACTGTTGGTGGGAGTGTAAATTAGTTCAACCATTGTGGAAGACAGTGTGGCAATTCCTCAAGGATATAGAACTAGAAATACCATTTGACCCAGCAATCCCATTACTGGGTATACATTCAAAGGATTATAAACCATTCTAATACACGTTATAAACCATGTGTATAAAGACACATACACATGTATGCTTATTCCGGCACTGTTCACAATAGCAAAGACTTGGAACCAACCCAAATGCCCATCAATGGTAGACTAGATAAAGAAAATGTGGCACATATACACCATGGAATACTATGTAGCCATAAAAAAAGATAAGTTCATGTCCTTTGCAGGGACATGGATGAAGCTGGAAATCATCAATCTCAGCAAACTGACACAAAAACAGAAAACCAAACACCGCACGTCCTCATTCATAAGTGAGTGTTGAACAATGAGAACACTTGAACACATGGGGGGGAGCACCACACACTGGGACCTGTCATGGGGTGGGAGGCTAGGGGAGGGATAGCATAATGTAGATGATAGGGTGACGGATGCAGCAAACCATCATGGCACATATATAACTATGTAACAAACCTGAAGTTCTGCACATGTACCCCAGAACTTAAGCAGACAAGTATATTAAAAAACATTGTGCAGGTTAACCTAGCAATATATTTTGACAAGGGAAAGAGGACAAATGGGCCTAGGAGGCAACCACTATAAGAATGATACATGTTACAGTAAAGGATGAAATACTCAAACCCTATTATATAACAGAAATCGCAAGTCATTTAAAGATCTAAAGAAATACAAAAACTCATGTACTATCTGCTACCTTTCTAAACTTGAGCTCTTAAATAATTACTGCTTTATCTAAATCTTTTTTTCTTCTTCTCTTTCTGCTTTTTTGTTGTTGTTGTTTTTACAGCCAGTTACAATGAGTAATTCTTTCTGCTTTTAACTTGTCTGCTTACTGTGAAGGTTAAAAAATAAAGACTCTGCATCTTCTCTTGTTTATATCTTTGGCATCAAGAAATCCCACTTTTTGGCCAAGCACAGTGGCTCACGCCTGTAATCCCAGCACTTTGGGAGGCTGAGGCGGGTGGATCACTTGAGATCAGGTGCTCAAGACCAGCCTGACCAACATGGTGAAATCCTGTCTCTACTAAAAATACAAAAATTAGCCAGGCACGATGGGACGCACCTGTAATCCCAGTTACTCGGGAGGCTGAGGCACGAGAATCGCTTGAACTCAGGAGGTGGACGTTGCAGTGAGCCAAGATTGTGCCACTGCACTCCAACCTGGGTGACAGAGAAAGATTCTTTTTCAAAAAAAAGAAAGAGCAATCCCACTTTGCAAACTGGTCAGTGAGAATTTCCATGAGCAGACCACACTGCAACCTTGGTCAATGTCAAGACCCTCATGTCAGGCTGCCGAGATTCAGTCCCAACACTGAACCACTAGGTAAGTGGTTTAACCTCACTCTACCTCAGTTTCTTCATTGGCAAAATGGGGACAATCAGTACATCTATCTCACGTCAGGTGAATTAAATTAAAGAATTCAGGTAAAGTGTTCGGCACTGTGCCTGAGAGCAAATCCTAACTACTACAATGATCATGAGCACCACCATGTCCACGTGCCTCCCAAGCAATCCCAGCTCATCTCTGAGCAATCCCTCTGCTTCTCCTGAAGAGCCCTGGACAAAGGCAAAGGAATGGCCTCCTCCGGGAGGGAAGGTTTGTCTGTCAAATAAATAAAATCTAGAATAACAAATAAACAACAATTTGAAAAAGAATGTTGACATTCACACAAGGGATGAGCTGACCCAATTGTTATTGGAATTTCTATGTTCCATGTATTGGATTTCTTATTTGCTCAGTTCATTTATTTATTTATTTTTAGAAATAAAGTATTTTAGGTTATATTTGTAGGCTTAAAATGCTTTTTTTTGTCACAGAGAAAACAAGTTTACTTCAAAATTTGATTATTTATCTAAATGAACTCACTAAATTTCTAGTTAGCATTACCCAAAAGTGGCACAAAACATGAAGTTAAATCTCAAGAACATGGACATCTCTCATTTAGTGGCAAAATCAACTACTTTTGACCACTAGTGGAGAACCAAGCTAATTGCGAATGCTCATTTCTTCACCAAGCATGAAGCCCTATCTGTCTCTGCATGTCCAGAAGGTCCTCAAGGTTTGCCACCTTGCAGGTGGGGGGGCTCCCCTGAGCCTAGGGGAACCTGATTCTCCTGTGTATGCCCTCCCAAGGTTACAGGGTATTTGGTGATTGAGTTCTCTTTCTACAAAAACCAAAATGGTGACAGGTGTAGGGTGTGGATCTGTTCAAATGAAAGGCAGAGCAGAAGTGGGCTGGCATGCTCATCGTGTGAGCCTTCCAGAGTTCTATGGCATTCTTCTCATTCTTCTGTAGAATTGCTTATAGAATTAGTTTTACTTATACTGCTAGTGTAAGCATTCAGCCTTGCCACTAATCATTCCCACAATTCCTACCACCCACCATGAGGTAAGAATCTCATACTTCTTCCTTAGGTTCCCAAGAACTAAAAACTTAAAATGTAAATGATTCGCAAAGGCTTCATCTTACCCCATCCAGACATGTGGGATGTTTTGCCTATTGCTTTTGATCCATTTGTTAATCTAATACTGACAAGCATGTATCTGTTCATTACTTTAGAAACGAAGCTCTAATCTTACGTGTCCTGGCTTTCTTAAGCAAGATAAAGTCAAGAAAACGCTTTAACCAAAAGAGAAGCTAAGAAAGTAATGATAAAATAGAGACCAAGAAATTGAGATATTAGCACTCAGTGGTGAGAATCTACCTAACCAAATGCATCTCCTCTAAAATAGAGATAATAGTATCAGTCTGACTGGTACAGCTATTCTTAGAAAGAAAGAAAAAAACAAAAGGTCCAAATCCACTTCCTAGACTAGTGACTTTTATCATTTTATTTTATCATTTATTTTATTTTGTTTTACCATTTACATGGTAACAAGTCTACCTATCTATCTATCTATGTTTACACCTTCACCAGGTACACAGACACAGAAGCTGAAACAAAAGTTTTCTGAGTCAACACTTCCCCTAATTACAGGCAATGCAGGATGGTATTTTCTAACTCTATTCTACTTCATTTTTAAATGTTGATGTGACTTAGTAAATAGTTGCAGCTCACAGTTTGAAAAACCATGCCCTAGAAAATTAGAAAATTACCTCCTGTGTAGCTATCTAATGAGGTCAAGCCAAGGGTTTCTGAGACAAAGGCTAGCTTTCCCATTCTCATTCAGGCTCTGCTTGTACTGTTTCTACACTGTTTCCCAAAGGCCGTGTTAATAATATTATTCTGACACTTGTTAAAAGGGCAGGGAAAACTATATCCAAGATTACTGCAGGTGTGGTGGCTCACACCTATTATCCCAGCACTTTGGAGGGCCGAGGCAGGAGGATCACCTAGCAGGCCAGGAGTTTGAGACTAGCCTGGGCAACACAGGGAAACCGTGTCTCTAAAAAAAAGAAAAAAACAATTTAAAGGACTATTGCAATAGGGACAGTGCAATACGGGAGAGAGATTGGGCTCAACTCCAAATACAACAAAGAAGGCTGGGGCCAAGGAACAAGGTGGGGATGACTAGATGAAAAATTACCAAGAGGACACATCAAGGATATAGAGATTCTTGCAAAACTGACCTAACAGAATTCTTGCTAAAGGCAGGATGTTTACATCAAAAGTGAAGAGTGTTAGAAATGAGAGTGTGAAAGTGCCGTGAGAAAAGAAAAAATGGTACGTAGAGAACTTGATCAGATATTAAGGGTGATCATATATCAGAGGTGGGGGATTGTTGCTAACCTGACTTAGCAAGATTCTTGCCAAGACTGGGCAGTGCAGGCTCGGCAACCACTAAGGCCAAGGTAAAGGCCTAGTTGATAAAAGGGCTCAGAGGAGCCTGACTAAGCCTTGGCCAAGCAGAGTCTTTGCCACCAGCTGTGGTAAACAGAAAGATGGAGATTACTTTGTTATTACTACTGGAGGAAAAAAGTCTGATACTGAAGTTGGCTTGCAGAGGCAGGATTACCTAATGGTTCAAAGCATGGCCTTTGGGACTTCTCACTAAGCATAGCAGATTGACTTCCAGAGGCAGGAAAGGAATTAAAAGACATCAGATGAAGAGACTTTAGCAAAGGAGAGATTTCAACAGGTTTTTTGTTTTGTTTTTTGTGTTTTGTTGTTGTTGTTGTTGTTGTTCTTTTTTGGAAGGTGGAAAGCAGATAAAGAAATGGTAAAGATTTAGCAGTAAGCTGTGAACTCTGATGCCTGCAAGGGGAACAGGGAGAAGAGGGTGTGAGAAAGGGCCAGTCCTCTTCCAGGACTCTGCGAGCATAAGCTAAGGCACAAGATGCCTCGAAAGACAGGTTCAAGGCTTGGGTGTGAAATAGAACGTGGTCTAGTTGGATCTCCATGTGCCCTTTTCTTCCTTTGACTGCAGCTACTACCCTCCAGCCCATACATACTACTTCATTTCCATCCCACCCCAGACAGGGACTGGCAATTATGCTCTGGGAGAAACTGACCTGAAATTCTCTAGACTTGGGGTCATCAGACACAGTGTAAAGTAGGGGTCAATAAAACTGAAGGGATGGAGGATGGGGTAAGTTCACACAGTGGAGACTAAGACACGCAGGCATCCCCACTTCATCACCTCCCCCCATCCCTGGTCACAGTTAGTATTTTACCAACCAGCGTACAGATACAGACATTTGTTACCTGGATAAACAAAATGGTCCCAGGAAAAAAGAAGAAGAAGAAGAAGAAGCCTTCAGATATTGAAATATGGGAGTCTCCAACAAAAACGTCCAGCTCACCACTTACCTTACTTTGATGCCCACCAGTTAAAAGCCCAACCTTGAAAACACAGCACTTCCAAGCAGCTAAGGGTCTCCAAGCAGACAAAGTAAGACTTCAAGATTTAGGAACCAAAACAAACGCAATAAAAATAAGAACCCAGGAGAAACAGAGGCAATGCAGGAAAGAGAAGAAAACTTCTGAAAGAAAAATAAATCAGATTACTCTCTTTAGAAAGAGAGAGAAGATGCTGAATATAGAACACCAGAATAAAATGCTTTTAATGTAAAGCAATCAGAAAACAAGAAGTTGGATTATTAAAATTCTAAGAAAAAACTGAAAGATAAGTCAAAGAAATCTCTGAGAAAACAAATAGAGAAGAAAAAAGAGATAAGAGAGATAAAAGAAGAGACTTGAAAGCTCAATACACAATTTTCCAAATTGAATAGTAGAAATTCCCAAGGCAATATATAAATTGGAAGGAAGGAAATTATATATAAAGAACATTCCTATAACTAAGTTCCTGTCACTAAAAGCTAAGATTTTCAGATTGTAAAACACCACTAAAATAATAAATTTTAAAAATACATACCAAAGTCCTGTGCCATAAACTTTCAAAATACCAGGGTTAAAAAGAGAATTCTAAAGGGAACACATAACAAACCAAAACAAAGGGGGATCAAATGGCTTCATATTTCTCTCCAGCAACACTTACTACCAGAAGACAATGGAGCAACGTTCCACAATTTTGAGGGAAGATCATTTAGAGTCCGAAATTTTAAACTTGTCCAGTTACAATTCAAGTAAATAGTAGGACATATGCATTTTTAGACATGTAGGAACTCAGGAAAAATTACCTTCCATGCACGCTCTCTTACAAAGCTGCTAGATCTGCTCCAGCAAAACAGAGGAGTAAATCAAGAAACAGGAGGGTATGGGATGCAGGAAACAGGACATCCAGCACAGGAGAGGGAAAGGGGAAGTAGCCGGTAATCCTGAAAGAAAGGCCCAGCATGCAGCTGACTAAGCAGGGGTTCCAGGAAAGGGTCTCCAGGAAAAGTCTGTGAAAAACAAGACTACAATTTCAGAATTTTTAAATAGAGACTTTATGTTGATAAGATCTACATTGCAGGAAGCCAGAGACTGAGGCCTACCACACTTGAATTTTTTAACAAATAAAAGCAACTGACTTTCTTTTATAAACAAGTATATCTAAAAGTTGACTTATCTCCTTGAGATAACCAAGAAGGGAAGAGATCCTGTGACACTTGACAGATAAGAGGAAGGCAGACCCCAGAACTAAAAGTCAGCACACTTCAAAAGTGCTATTTCAAAGGCGGATGATAATACACTTGGAAAGAGGTCATAGTATTTGTCTAGTAGAATATGTAGCATCTATCAAGGGGTCACTATACTTGCCAAGGGAAGTAAAACTTTAAGACCAATGAAAGGATCCTTGGGAGCTAAACTTCCTGTTTTCATCACTTTATTAGTTTGTCAAGATTTTAATTTCAGAATCCATAACATTGAGTTCTATTTAATCTGGAGCCTGGTTTACTTCATATCTGCCCCCAACCCAGAGAAAATGATACAGAGCATTTACAATGTTTGAAACAGGAAAACAACATGTAAATGTATTTAATAGATCTGGTGGTGTGTGTGGAAATAATTAAAGACCAATATATTGAAAACTAAGTCATTTTCTTAAGGTAGGCAGTTAAATGCAGGAAAAACAAAAATTAGTTTAGTAAAGGAAATGTAATCATGATTAATTACTTGGCTATGTAGTCAGCAATATTTATATAGCTTAATAATGTAAATACTGTCCAACTAATGATGTCAACAAATGTGACTGGAAGGGGAGTGTATAGCGTACGGAAATGGTGTAGAGGTAAGTGGTATCACACTGTAATGAAAGGACTACTCGTCAAAGTGTGAAAAGGGTTTGGGAAAACAAAGAGTGCAGTACCTAGCACTGACAGTAGCAGGCAGTCATTGCCACCTCTAAGCCTGAGAGCTCAAGGGCAATTCCAGAACCTAAGAGCATAGCTATATGGAGAGCACTGCCTGCCAGAAGAGGAGGAAGGGGCTTATCTAGGACAGTAAACACTTTTAGCCCTGCATGCCCCTCCAATCCAGTCTTCTGGGGATGCCTCTCATGAACCACACCCAACCCAGAAGCCAGCGATCTGGCAGCCTGTCTGCTGTGTCCCTACAGGTCAGCCTCTGGGGTGAAACACCCAGGGTGAGAATACATCTGGAAGAGGCAGACAGCATCCAGTATAGAGAGACAAAACTTCATCACCGGAAGATGCCAAATGTCTCAAATCAACACATCAGTAGAGATCTTCTGTTCTCCTATTACATGTAGACTTGAACTGGCTAGCATTTGGAAGAGGTTGCCTCTGGGAAGTGGAGAATTGGGAGAAGGTAGTCAAGAAAAGGCTGTTTTTCATAAATCTTAGGACTAGTTGGCTGTTAAAATATTTATGTATATTACTTGATTAGGAAAAAAAATTGTAAAATATTTTAAAATGTTAAAAGGCAAAAAACAACAACTCAGCAGGCACAAGGAGGGGAAGAAATGTGCCAGCTTTGTCACCAAGATAGTCCCTGTGGATCTGAATCTCACCAGCTGTGGCACCCCAGGTCACTCACTTTCCCTCTCTGGGACTTAGTTTTTACAGCTGTGAAACAAAAATAGCATTACCAACCTCAGAGAGGTTTGAAGGAGATGATTTATTTGGCACAAAACAAGCCCTTAGTTAATGAGAAAGGGACACACAGAATAAAAAAGAGAAGGTGAGAGTCTGAAAGTCACTAAAAGACACTAGATATCTTTAGCATTGATCAGCTTCTGTCTTTTCTACCTTCCCTTGAAAACTCGACAGCTAACGGAGTCTGGCTTGTGGCAAATGCTCAGTAAAAATCTGTTGGGAGGAGAGAGTAGAAGACAGCCCTAGGGGACTTTTCCGCCTCACTTTTGCATTTGCTGTAACAGGCCAGATCCAAGGGCCTTGGGATCTGCCTCTCAAGGTTTCGCCTTGAGCCCATCCTTTGAGTCAGTCACTGCCCTGATGGCCCCAGCTCACCTCTCGCTGTGCACCTCCCTGCAGCTAGCTCCTATATCGCCATAACCCTGTTTTGCATGTGGAGTTCTCAGAGCCACGCCTCATCCCAGAAGCCTCTCCCAGCTTGCATACACATTCCCCCTACTCATCATTCCGGAGCCTTTTTTGTGTGATAATGAAACAAGTAAAAGAGCCGAGGCTGGTCCCTGTGGGACCGGTACATTGGAAAGACTGTTGATGCTCTGCCAGTGGCTTCATCCATCCCTTCTCAAAGGCCCAGGGATGCTTTTTCAACACAGCGATGACAAGATTGAAGCAGCACAGTGACAGGTAGAAGAGGCCCCTGTGGCTCAGTCGCAGAGTCAGAGTCAGGCGCTGTCCTGATGGCGCCCCTGCTCGTAATTCCAAGAGTACTCCAAGGACTGGTTCTGATTTCACCTCCCCGGCCACACATGCTTCTCTGGGTGCAATGGTCTGGCTGGGGGAAGCGAAGGCTTTGAATTCTTTACTCAATAATATCTGCTCCCTATGTGGGACACATTTTTATGGCCTACGAGTGGCCAGTCCTCTTTCTTTGATAACAGAGTCCTGACGTATGGCAGTGACTGCCCTTTTGCAGTCATAGGCACTGGAGTGACCATGTCAACAGAACCTGCCTCTAGGGAAGATCCCTGTCCCTGATTAGAGAGATGCAGGGGGAGGAAGCCCTTTGCCAAGACTCCCTCGTCTCCTGCTTGGGATTCGAGGTGCGAGGAAACGCGGTGGTCATCCTTGACTAGAAAGCAGGATATGGCTGCCACCCCAAACATGGTAGAGTAGCGAGAGAGAGCCCAACCCTCGGGGTTAACACAGGGCCACAGAACCCACCCTGGGCCCTCCCTAGTGCTCTAAGTCAAGGGTCATGGGATCTTCAGCTGGTTGCAGCCCAAACAATCCTTAATGATGCACGTGTACACCATCAACAGAAATATCAAAGTCAGTTTTGTTGCTCTTGTACTGCCTGAGAGATGTGGATGCCCTTTTTGTTAAAACTCAGTCCTAAACTCGGGACATTCTTGTTTTTTGTTTAGTTATGATTATTATTTTTAGAGATGAGGCTTTGCTGTGCTACCCAGGCTGGACTTGAATTCCTGGTCTCAAGCAATCCTCCTGCTTCAGTCCCCTGAGTAGCTAGGACTACAGGCATGCACCTCCCTGGCCAGCTCAGGACATTCTTGCAAGGACAACTATGATCTTTATGACTTTGATCCCCCAAGAAAGAGTTCAGGCAGTCAGGTACGCACATTTGCAGCCTGATGGCCACACATCATGATAGCCAATGGAGGCAATGGAGCTTACCTTCCTTGCACGCCCACAAACCTGACGTCACACTGTGAGTCATACAGATGGGAGTCACGATCCTCTTATGATTCTGAAAGAGGGCTTGTGGAGAGCTTCCTTGGGAGGCTGGAAAGGGAGGGGCAGGTCTCCTCCCTGCCATGGTGCCAGCAAGCACTGCAGAAGTGGGACTCAGCAGTGAGTCTTCCTGCGGAGGAGCAAAAACCTTCCTAGTTGCTATCTTTGGCCTGGTTATATGGCGAGGAGATACCACCTGGATTCTATCCTTTATCTCACAACCGGTGCCTGGAAGGCTCCAGATTTGCAACATGCTTTGAAATTGTTGATTTTCTTTCTAACAGAAGGGTACAAGACCCCTCTTCACTGCTTCCAGGGGAGATCGTGTGAAAGAATACAGTCAGTTCTCTCAGGATAATGGAGACAAGTTCTCACTTATTGGTGGGCACACGCATGACCTAGAAAGTATGTTTAATAGACAGATTTTGGGCCTCAACACTAGTACTTTGATTCAGGAAATTGAGGCAAGCACCTAGGATTCTCCTTCTGAAATAAACCCTGCATGTCCTTCAACACAGGGGCATCAGACCATTGAAAAATAGAAATGATTGAAAACCATCAATTATTCAAAAAGTTTCATTTTGAGCAATGATCTTTTCTTTTTTTTTTTTTTTTGAGGCATGGTTTTACCTGTTGCCCAGGCTGGAGTGAAGGGGTATGATCACCGCTCCCTGCAGCCTCAGCCTCCCAGGCTCAAGCGGTCCTCCTGCTTTAGCTCCCCAAGTAGCTGGGATTACAGGTACATACCACCATGACTTCCCCAACTTGTTTTTAATTTCTTGTAAAGACACGGTCTCACTATGTTGTCCGGGATAATCTCGAACTCCTGGGCTCAAGTGATCCTCCTGTCGCGGCCTCCTAAAGTGCTGGGATTACAGGTGTGTACTTGAAGGTGATCCATTAACTCTCTCTTCCCAGCTCCTCCTTTCTCAAACCCTACACCTCTTCCATTTCTAATTTTCATAGCAGAATTACTAAAATGCAATGGCGTGGCCCTAGGTACGAGAATTGTTCCAACCCACAGTTTATGTCACCTGAACTCTATCACATATATGCTCTCTCCCTCAGATACACTCACTCCATAGGCATCTGCTGAGCATGTGCTGGGGGCTCAGAAACCAGCGGGGCCTCAGTCCTTCTTCTTCCTTGGGGCGCTTTTCTGGTTTCTCTTGCCTGCGTTCACCTTGACCATCTCAACGCCACTCCTTGGGAGCATCCAAATCCCTCCCCTCCCAAATCAGTTAGCTGGTGCCCAGACGCACGTCCCTGTGTCGGTCTTATTCCACTTTCTCTCCTTCTCTTGTCACGCCCTCCCACTGTGGTCACCCTCACCTGAGATCCAGATGGCTCCTTTGCACCAACCACCTGTCCTCACCCCACCGCCCGGCACCTCAAACTCAACAACTCACTCCCTCCCCTGCAACTCCTCCTGGGTTTCCTGTTGGCGGATTCCGGCCTGCTTTCCCTCGGTCAGCACCTTGGAGTACATTTGACGCTTTGTTGCCCCCATGTAACCCTTACCGAATCTTATTCACTTGTCTCCTGTTTCTCTCCACTCTGTCCCTTTCATGTGCATCATGATCTGTGTTTGTCTTAAATTCAGTTCTAGTCAAGCCTCTGGTTGCAAGAAAGAAATAACCAGTCAAGCTAAGGGGATTATGAAAAGACAGAGGCGCATCTCACCGACACACAGTGGAAATGCAAGGGGCCTCGTCGGAAATGAGATTAGACCTGGGAAGGTGTTGAGGCAGCTACGCTTCCGGTTCTTTTTGCCACCTCTGGGGCCATGCGGTTTCTTACCCTGGACTTCTTTCTGCAGATTTGGCCTATTCCCTTGCTTTTCTAGCTTGTGTGTGTTCCCAAATGATCATCCTTAACCCAAGGCCTTCCAGCGCAACTGTTCTCCAGTCTAAATACAGGCTTGGTCACTTGCTCAGATTCAGAAAGGAGAGGTTCATTGGACCGCTGGTCAGCCAGTGGACTGCACTGACCTCACCAGGAGCACAGCTTTAATGCTGGCATCTGGATGAGTCCAGGCAGAATCATGGTATTAAAGTGGATTCCTGGGTGTGCTCCTTCAGCAGAGGTTACTGGGGAGGAACGTTCCAGATGGGCTGGCCGTTTGGGGTTACCCTGTTACAGTCTACTTCAGTGCTTCCTAGAATGGGGGTGAAGGACCAGTGGTATGTCCAGAACCAAGTTTTTGCCTTTTTGTTGTGAAATGAGAAAAACAACCACATATCTACGTGTGTGTGAGCATGTGTGTGTTGGAGAAGAAATGATATGTTGATATAAAGTCCCAGATGTCCTTTTCGGGAAAGACCGTCTACACAGCAAGCGCAGGCTTCCTGCTTAGGGAAGCTAGCACGTCCTTTCATTTACAAAGTGATGGTGGGACTAGGTGGTTGTTTTTATTGTTGTTGTTGTCTATGCCCTTATTTGGCAAAATAGAATATTGGGACACTCATGTCAATCCCTTTAAGTTTTGAGGCGAAACTTGGCTGGTCCATGAAATCCAAATGCCTGAGAAACACTAGGCTGCGTCTTAGCTCTTTCAGTACCTTCCTCAATGGTCTCTTGACCTTCAAGATCTCTTTCTCATCACGTCACTGTCACATTAATCCCTCTTAAATGTTGTTGAATAAAGTATTTCCTTGTTGAAGTCTGCAAGGGCTTTGCAATGATTGTGAAATCAAATAGAAAGCCTTCAGCCTGCACAAACCAGCTCCAGCCTAAGGTCCTAGCTGTCTCCCACGCCTCTCCCCACGCCCACCATGCGCTCCAAACAAGCTCCTCCTTGCCCTTCTGACCCTGCCCCCCCTACTGTGGGCCCCCTTTCCAGCCTATGCAGGTCCAATGATAACCCCTCCAGGAAGTCCTCCAATACTCAGCTAAAGTGACTCTTCCTAATGCTGAAGTCCTTTTACTAAAACATGCATACTTTCTTAGACAAACACTGTGTTCTGTGTCATTTGTGGGGGTTTGTGCCATTTCCTACCTACCCCACTCATCGGAAACCCTTGAGCTGCTATGTGTGTGGAGGAAAGGTGGTGAAGAGGAAGTCACAGAACATGGGATCCAAAGCATGACTCTCTTTTGGTATGACTAGGAATGTCACTTGACTGAGATGGCCTCCCATTTGTTCATCTTCTCGCTGGAATGTGTATTCCATGAAGAAAGGAATTTATTTATTTATTTATTTTGAGACAGAGTTTCGCTCTTGTTGCCCAGGCTGGAGTGCAGTGGCATCATCTCAGCTCGCTGCAACCTCTGCCTCCCAGGTTCAAGCGATTCTCCTGTCTCAGCCTCCTGAGTAGGTGCGACTACACATGCCTGCCATCACGCCTGGCTAATTTTTGTATTTTTAGTAGAGATGGGGTTTCACCATGTTGGTGGGGCTGGTCTTGAACTCCTGACCTCAGGTGATCCACCTGTCTAGACCTCCCAAAATGCTGGGCTTACAGGCATGAGCCACCATGCCTGGCCTTTTTTTTTTTTTCCTAGGCAAAGGACTTAATGAACCTTTGTTTCAAACTTTATTCCCAGGCTTTTTCAGCTTACTTATCTGCAAAGAATGAAATTGTATATAAGCAAAAGATGAAAAGAGCCACAGTGTCCAAGGGGCTTGGGCTTAAAAATGTTAGAGATCTAGATTTTGTCAGATCCATAAACAAAAATGTCTTAATACGCAGTCATAAGACAGAATAGCAGCTCCCAGTAATTTCTTCAAGGTTTATCTTCTTCAGAAGTTGGCTTGATTCCGTTTGCCTCATTCTTGGAAGCCTCATCAAAATTCTCCACAAGATCTGGAACATCATTATCATCCTCCTCTCCAGTAGCAAGTGGTGCTTTTCCATCCACAGATTGTTTGGGCAGCACTTCAGCCAATCTCCTTAACCTAGTGAGACTGTCTGCACCAAGCTGGTTTAAGATGCTGGGTAGCCTTTCTGCCAGCTGCTCTGTCTCCGCATCGCCTGTAATGGTGAAGGTGTGTGCTGCCAGAGATGCCTGAAATTTAGTGTTGTGAAAGTGGATCACTGTTCCTTGGTCTGTAAACACATTCATCAATTCAACTCTAAAGATACTGTTTACCCCTAACTTCTTTAAGGAGAAATGAGGTTTTTATCATCGGGTGTAGCTGTTCCATGAACCACTTTCTCCTTTCAGCCAGCAGTGCCTTTCCCACCAATGCACACGTATACCTGCAGTTTGGCGAGTTTTTCCTGGTTCGTGATTGTTTCTTTCATCTTGTGGAAGTGGATAGGGGGCGATGTGGGGGACCGGGGGCGTGTTCAGGGAGTCTCAGGTGGACCAGCTGAGATTAAGCACACACATGCGGGGATGCCCATTGTTCATCTTTAAACTGGAGATGGTGGCGCCAGCTGCTCAAAGTCATTGTGAGATGACTCAGATAGCGCATGCAAAGGTCCTGGAAAGCAGTCACTGTTGAATCTGTGGTGGTTTCCTCCCTTGCTAGCATACAATGGAGACTTGCAAAATATTTGTCCAATTGAGAACATCTTGGATAAGTTAAAAGAGAAGAAAATTCATATTCAGATGTGAATGTGATTTGTAATCTACCTCCAAGGAAGATTCCAGGAGAAGAGTTCAAAATCATCTGAGGGACACCTCACATTGGAAGGCATGTCCTGCTTCCCAGGTGACCGCCTCCAAGGACAACGCTCATTTGGAAATATGAACCCCGGCATGTTTCGCTTTTCTTTTCAAAAAATGTCATTCCTCTCCCTAATGGCCACACCTTATAAATGGGCCAATGTGGCTTTTACCATCTCTCCAATCTCTGCTCCACCTTGGTAGACTGGCTTGATGATCACCTAAGTGGCTCAAAATCAGGCAAAAAGATGAGAAGACGTAGAAATGTCTGGATAGACCATCTACCTCTGAATTTCCTGCTAAGTAAATATCAACATCCATATTAGACAAGCCATTTTGTATTACTTGCTGCTAAAAACACCCTAACTGCTATAAACAAACGAAGCACTCATGCCAGATTTTCTTGTAGTCAGAAATCAGGCTGAGGCCACAAAATGTGTTAAGGGGAAACGGGCTTAAGTGGTCACAAAAGGCACATGGGTCCATGCCTGGGTGTGGAGCGCTAGGCACTGGGTGCTATTCTTTTTTTTTTTTTTTTTTTTTGAGACAAAGTCTCACTCTATCGCCCAGGCTGGAGTGCAATGGTGTGATCTCGGCTCACTGCAATCTCCAGCTCCTGGGTTCAAGCAATTCTCCCTCCTCACCCTCCCAAGTAGCTGGATTACAGGCATGCACCACCACCCCCGGCTAATTTTTGTATTTTTAATAGTGATGGGGTTTCACCATGTTGGCCAGGCTGGTCTCAAACTTCTGACCTCAAGTGATCCACCCGCCTAAGCCTCCCAAAGTGCTGGGATTACAGGCGTGAACCACTGCACCCAGCTCACCAGGTGCTGTTCTAAACCCTTCATGCACTTGATCCCTTGCGGCCTCGCAACATGCCCATGACCAGATGTTCTTACTGCTCCCTCCACTGATTCGGAAATGAAAGCACCAAGAGGCCGACTGAATTATCCAACGTTGCAGAGCGAGTGCGTGGAAAGCAGGATTTGCACCCAGGCAGTTGCGCTCTGGGGTTCACCTTCTTTATCACTAACCCATTGGGTGCCTAATAACAGAAGGTTCCCCCCAGATGCCATCATTTGGGGGCCAATCTGCCTGAAAGGGTCCACGGTCTTCACTTTTGGTCTCATCTCCAAAGAGGGAAGAAATGAAGACAGCATGAGGTGCAAAGAGTGATCTGTTCCATGCCTCAAGCCCATTGAGATGGTTTGGGTCTGCGTCCCTGTCAAATCTCACGTCAAATTGTAATCCCCAGCCTTGGAGGTGGGGCCTGGTGGGAGGAGTTTGTTTGGATCATGGGGGCAGATCCTTCATGAATGACTTAGTGCCATCCCCTTGGTGATGAGTGAGCTCTTGCGAGAGCTGGTCATTTAACAGTGCATGGTACCTCCTGAGGCCCTCTCTCTGGTTCTGACCATGTGATGTGCCTGCTCCTGCTCCACCTTCTACCATGAGTAGAACTTCCTGAGGCTTTGCCAGAAACTGAGCAGATGCTGCTGCCTTGCTTCTTGTACAGCCTGCAGAACTGTGAGCCAATGAAACCTCTTCTCTTTATAAATTACCCAGTCTCAGGCATACCTTTATAGCAGTGCAAGATCGGCCTTACACACCCATGTTTTCTCTCTAGCAGTTTTAACGTCTTCCTCATAGTCTCCAGGTTACCCACTCTGTCCACCCCTTGCTGCCTCCCTGCACCCCATCTCTGCTTTCCCTTCCATGCCCAGGCCAGCAGCTCCTCTTCCTGTCAAGGCCAAGCCCACGTTGCTTTTGCAAATGCTTGCTTCCAGTCAGTCTTCTTTTGAGGAAATGTATTCCACTCTCAGATATCCTAAAGATGAGAGGAAAGCCAGGCAGGCGGATCACAAGGTCAGGAGTTTGAGACCAGCCTGGTCAACATGGTGAAAACACCCTAAGAATGCAAAAAAATTAGCCGGGCTTGGTGGCAGGCACCTATAACCCCAGCTACTCAGGAGGCTGAGGCAGAAGAATCGCTCAGGTTGCAGTGACCTGAGACTGGCCACTGCACTCCAGCCTGGGCGACAGAGTAAGCCTCCATCTCAAAAAAAAAGAGGAAAAATCAAAGTAACCAAAAATAGAGAAAACATGCAGTGTGCAAACCCCCTTATCCCTACTCAACAAACAACTGCTAAAGTCATGGAAACAATACCTAACTTTTAAAAATTCAGTTCAGGCCAGGCGCGGTGGCTCATGCCTGTAATCCCAGCCCTTTGGGAGGCCGAGGTGGGTGGATCACAAGGTCAGGAGTTTGCGAACTGACTGGCCAAGATGGTGAAACCTCATCTCTACTAAAAATAAAACAAAATTAGCCAGGGGTGGTGGCGGGTGCCCGTAGTCCCAGCTACTCAGGAGGCTGAGGCAGAAGAATCGCCTGAACCCAGGAGGTGGAGGTTGCAGTGAGCCAAGATCACGCCACTGCACTCCAGCCTGGGCGACAGAGTGAGACGCTGTCTCAAAAAAAAAAAAAAATTCAGTTCAGTTCTATACATTTCAGGCTTACAAACACTTGCAAATATTGCAGTTAAATATCTCTTCTTTCATTAAAAAAATGAAATCTCACAAATAATATCCAGAGTAGTAATCGGTTTAGTGTACGCCTTTCTGAGCACAGTCAAGGCAACCGCCTGGGTTCTTTTTCTACCTGACAAAACATAGCTGTCATGCTTTCATCACAGAATTACAATGCTTCGCTTTCATGACAGTAAGCACTAACAAGGTGTTTAACACGTGCCAGGTTCTGTGCTCCGGAGAAACCATAATTGTGTGTCAAACAGTCCCTGGGAGCTGACGCCACGTTCTGTGAGATGTTGATAGAGATCCTGGGGAGAATTCCTCCTCATCCTGAGAGCCCACACAATGCTTCATCAACAGTGATCTCTGCTGAGCAGAGGCACAAAGAGGCAACGTGACATTTGGTGACAGCAACAGACTAGGACTTGGGGTCTTTGCCCCCTGGTGGTCCTTGCAGTTGCTGCTTTGCTTTTGAGGACCTCTTTCTTGCTTGTCTCTGTGGGTAAACGCCATCTTCTCCCCACCCTGTCTCTCAGCACTCATAACACTGGCGACAAAGGAAGACGCTGGAAGCTGGATGAGCAAATAAAACATGAGTGGGTGGCAGAGTGTGCACCAATGGTGAAAGGGGCTCGTTCCCTCCAGGATGTCACTTTGCCCACAGACATCCCCAACTTCGGTCTCACCTCTCCTCTCCCCATCCCAGCTATAAAAAGACAGAAAGATGGCATCCTAGTCCTTTTTCTATCGTTTATAACAGAATACTGGAAACTGGGTAATTTAGAAGAAATGAAATGTCTTTCTTACACTTCTGGAGGCTGGGAAGTCCAAGGTCAAGGGGTTGCATTTGGGGAGATGCTCCCTCTTGGCAGGGACACTGCAGAGTCCTGAGACAGCACAGGGCATCTCATGGGGAGGGGCTGAGCGGGCAGGTGCGGGTCTCTTTAATTCTTTAATCTATTAACCTATGAATGGACTAATCCACTCATGAAGGCAGAGCCCTCCTGACCCAAACACCTCTTAAAGGTTCCACCTCTCTATCCTGCCACACGTGGGCTTGAGTTTCCGCAGGAGTTTGGGAGGGACCAAACATTCAAACCATAACGCACAGAAAGAGTCTCGTCCATGATACAGCATTCCTGCTGGGCCATCTGAAGTCTTTTGAAAAGTGGCTGCTTAGCTTTCAGGTGGCCAGAAAGTTTTGTAAAAGCTAACTGTGGTTCCAAGAAAAGACTTTGCTGAGTGAAGTGAAACTCCTCTCTTCGCTGCCTGTAGACTGAGGGCAACTTCCCCAGTGCGGCCCCTAGAGAGGAGGGGGAGCCCCAGCTGAGCTCTGGTGGATGGGGGTGGAGGTCAGGGGGTACTGAGGGTCTTGCTCCACCTGTGGAGGAATGGATATAAGGAAGGCCTGGCCCAGGAGCCCAAGGCTTAGAGAGAGACACCGGCCAGCGTCCTATCTCTGCAGCTGCTTTTCCCTTTACCCTGAAGCTCTTAACCACAGATACCCAGCTCACCCTGAATGGAAAACACGAGCCAAATGCCACCTCCTCCAGGAAGTCTTCCAGGGTTCTTCCAGCCAGAATTAACCACCCTTTCCATTACCGTCTCTTGTCATGGCCCTATTCTACCAAGGAACATTGTTACATTGTTAGCATGATGGTAAACCCTGGAGGTCGGTGACTGTATCTTAATCTTTTTGTTCTCTCCACCCTATTTGCACTCCTTCTCCCTCTCCTTTCTCTTTCTCTCTTTCTGTCTCTTCATTTCTCCATCTCTTCATCTCTCACTGTGTATCTCTCTGTCTCACTCACCCTCTGTCTCTCCATCTCAGTCTCTCTGTTTCCCTGTGTGTCTCTCTCTCATTCCTCCATCTCTCAACATGCCTTCACATTCTCTCTCTCTCTCTCTCTCTCTCACACACACACACACACACACACATACACACACACACACACACTCAGCGCAGTGCTGGTCCTCAGAACCTTTCAAAAGAGCCTGTTGAGTAGCTCAGAATCTCTCCACTTCCAGTAAGAAGGGTGACTAATCCCTTCCAGTGCTTAGTGGGGAGAAGTCAGTTTTCAAACCGATCTGAAACATAAAAACTGAGCTCAAGCCACACCGGTCCAGATCCCTTTGGTGGCACAAGCAAATACTCACCTGCTTGGGCACGGCTCCTGGATTTCCCGGTTCCCTTGCATTTTGGAAATCAAAGTAGTCACCCCCGTGCTGGGTACCTTGGTGCGTGCCCATATCATCCGCTCACAATAACGCTTCTGAGACTCTATGCAACATGATGTGGAAAACCAGGGATGCCGTGGAGAACTGTGAACTTCCAAGTGAGGAAACCGAGGCGTGAGCGACCAGGTGCCGGCCCACAGTTTCACGGCTGCTGGTGGAGGACTTGGGCCCAGGCCGCTGGCTCTGTCCCTGTATGGTGGCTGGGAGGTCCCCGGCAGTGATTTCGCTTGGTTTTCTTTCCTCTTTTTTTTTTTTTTCTGAGACAAAGGCTCAGGCTGGAGTGCAATGGCCCAATCTTGTCTCACTGCAACCTCTGCCTCCTGGGTTCAAGTGATTCTCCCGCCTCAGCCTCCCAAGTAGCTGGGGTTACAGGCATGCGCCATCACGCCTGGCTAATTTTTGTATTTTTAGTAGAGACAGGTTTTCACCATGTTGGCCAGGCTAGTCTCGAACTCCTGACCTCAGGTGATCTGCCCGCCTCGGCCTCCCAAAGTACTGGGGTTACAGGCATGAGCCTCTGCGCTTGGCCTGGTTTTCCATTTAAAAAGCAGAATTAAAGGTTTTACGTTTCATGGTGCCATCAACTCTTAAGATTCAACTAATAAAGAGGAGAAAAAGAAATTTGAACAGGACAGGCACCAGGTCCCTTCGGAAACCGTGACCTTCCTGGAGGCTGGCCACAGGGGCTGCCTGACCACCCCTCGCCTGCAGCCACTCCTAGTCCGCTTAGTCACCGCAACGTGGGACAGTTTCCTGGTCTTGGGGGCGGCCATGGGGACGGGAGTCATGGTGGGGCGGGATGCCCTGGCCTCACTCTGCAAGACAGCCCTGCTCCCTGCCTCCTTCCTGCACCGGTGGTGGGAGACGATGAACTTGACGAGGCCCCAGCAGGTGGTTCCAGTCCCAGGCAGTGCAGCGCCCTAGCGGAAATGTGTGGGGAAACCAGGGGCCAAGCCCCAAGCCTGAGGGAAGCAAGGGTCAGGGAGGGAACGGGAACGGAGCATTACCGCATGGCTGCTGCCAGGAGTCAGAGCACTTGAGCCTTTTAAAAATAGTGAGTGGCAGGGCTAGAGAGTTTCTCCTGGGTGTGAATGAGTAACTAACCCAGGGGTTACAACACCTGGCTTTCTTGCTTTCCTCTGTGGGCCTGGAATGGCTCCTGCCTCAGTTTACTCATCCAAAAACTACCTAACGAGGCGTGTCCTCGGCCCAGGGGTAGGAAGGGATGAGTGAGCAAAGGCAAGGGAGACGGCCCAGGTGGCTGGCTGGATTCTCAGCTGTCTGCCCACCTGCCCTCCTTCCAGCCATGTCGCCTCTCCTCCCTTTTCTTGAGTCAGATTGACCCAACCACAGCCTGATCATCCACCTTCTACCCCACAGGCTTCTCCCAAGACATTGTCATGATCATTCTCCCATGCGAATGACCACATTACCTCTCCTCACCAAAGCTCTCTCCCTTCTGTGGACACCTCCCTGCTGCCAGCCCTGCCTCGCGGGGCTCCAGTGGCCACACCGGCCCTTGTCGGTGCTGGAGGGTGACACCGTCACTCAGCTCGTCGTGGTCTCTTCTCGCCTTCAGTGTCGTTCTTGACTTCCACAAAGGTGCCAGGCTCCTGACATCAGCACCCAGCTCCTTGGGACGCATCCCCCTGCCATCTGATTGAATCAGGGTCCAACATGGGGAGGTGGCCTGGAGTCCTCAGGGTCCCCACAAGCTGAGGACAGAGCGGTCATCATTATTGACAGGGTCAAGATGTCCTTTTTGTTCTTGGCCATGGGCTTGCTCTTTGTTGGAGGGAAAAAAATGAGGGATGTTATTCTTTAATAAAAGTTTAAAGAAAAAAGAGTGGAGGGAGTGCCAAGGAGCCAGGGAAGAGGCTGGTGCAGAAGTTGGAAGAGAGGGGAGGTGAGGGAGCATCTGCTCGGGGACAGCCCTTCTGAGGCTGTGCAGTGACACCTGGCCCTCGAGGTGAGCCGCAGGCACGGCGGGCTGCCCC
Source organism: Cheracebus regulus (assembly GCA_963574635.1). Lineage (NCBI taxonomy): Eukaryota > Metazoa > Chordata > Mammalia > Primates > Pitheciidae > Cheracebus > Cheracebus regulus. The sequence continues at coordinate 50,634 of CAUYQU010036934.1, forward strand.
CCATCCATGGCACCACCACGGGGGCTCCATGAGGGATCTGAAGAGTAAGGAAGGTGAGGGCGGCCACCGACCCAGACAGCGTGGGCCAAACTGGGTTCTCTGACCCAGCCCTTTCACCTGCCTAGTGTGGCATCAGCAAAAAAAAGGAACCGTGAGCACTGCCCTTGTCCCCGCTGAGCCCTGGAGAAGCAAGCCCTGCAGTCCTGTTCTGTCCGATGAGGCTTTGGCACAGAGGAAGCATCCATTTGTGGTCACTGATGATGAACAGGTGACGGGGTGCTGCCGAGTGCTGAACCCCATGAGGGTACAAGCAAGCCGCCCACCAGGAATTAAAGGGGATCACAGGGTTTACTCAGAACAAGCAGGGATTGTGTAATCCTCACCATAACCTAATCAGGTCTATGTCATAGCCTCACCTTGCAGATACTAACACAGGCCCAGAGAGGCTGTCATATGCCACGGTTGCACAGCAGCTGGGGGAGCCGGGATTTGAACTCAAAACTCCAAAGCCCCTTCTCCTTGCCTTGCCCAGGCTGCCCTCTGGTGAGATTGGCAGGCAGCCCGGTTACCATTCAGCCGGAGGAAGGTGGAAAGGCGAGGACACGCTGCTTCCACTCACAGGCCAGCAAGTCCCTGCCCGACTCCTCCTCTGCCTCAGGGGAGGGAAACCCAAAAAGGGCAGATCCTTTCCTGGTGCTAGACACACCCTGTGACGTGTCCCGGGGTACATGGATGCTTCTGTCATTAGTAAGCCATCAAGGCCAGGCGAGAACCAAGCATCTTGGGAAGCTGAGACCCACCTGGGGCCAGGCTCCTCCTTCGGGGAGGAAGAAAGACGCAGCGAGATGAGTAATGAAGCCGGGCAGGGAGGAACCTGGCTGGTTTCAGTTAACGCAGGTTTGGGGAAGCACTCAGCTAGTTTCAGTTCAGGACGGCGCTAGGTGGGGAGGGTGCTTCTCTTCACGGTTCGTTTCCATCCTGATGTCTGCTTATGACCCTTCTGCAACCTTAGTGCCCCAGAGGTGGCCGGGGGTCCTTGAATTGACCATAATGTCCTGCAGACTGGACCTTACTTCCATCTCCCCAGAAGCTTTTTGGAAACAAGAAAGGCCGTTTCAGAGTGCAGGGGCAAGAGGGTCACAGGAGAGCCTGAGGCTGATGCCAAGCCGATGGGGCGAATCCAGGCTCCAAGAGTGTGGGAGGGGAAGGAGGCAGGAGATGGATAAGGGGGAGGCAGTGTCTGCCTAGCTGCGTTTTAGGGCACGGGCCAGGGCTAGCATGACATCAGCTCAGCCCCGGCCAGACAGAGGCGCTGCTGCCAGCAAGAACCCCCCTCGTACTCATCCTCGTCTGCTGCCCATTAAAGAGTCCATGGTTTCCATAGAAACAAAATGAGTCCCATCTGCAGGTGGGGCAACCCTTGGGTCCCTGCTTCTGCCTCGCCCCCCTTTCTCACTGCCTGTCCCTTTCACACGTGCGTCTCTGCCTCCCCCTGAGCCTCCTCACGTGGTCATTCCTCCCTCCACTCTCCTTCCTCCCTCTCCCATCCCACTCATGCCTACTTGAAATGGGAACACACACATTGGGCACACTCTGCAGTGCCCACTCAGGCACTCCCAACCCTGGCAGCCGTGGCATAAGCCGCCAATTGGTCTCAACATCCTATTTGACCATTCCAGCATGAGATCACTCAGAATACTGCCATCCCTTCACATCTAGGTGTGGTGCTAGGACTAAGTCTGGGCCAGTGAAAAGTCAGCAGAACTTTCTTTTTTTTTTTTTTTAAGAGATGAAATCTCACAACATTGCTCAGGCAGGACTCAAACTCCTGACTCAAGCAATCCTTCCACCTCATCCTACCCAGTAGCAGAGACTACAGGCATGTGCCACCATGCCCAGCACATGTGCAACTTTTCAAACATGACCACAGATGGAGGCAATGTGTCTCAGTCTTTCCTTTCCACCATCCTTGTAAGCAGGAATGTAGACATGATGGCTGGAGCTCATGCAGCCATTTTGGCCTATCAAGTATATGTCTAAACCAGTGTATGTACTTTCCAGGATCTGCTCAAGTGTGGTTCCTCTGCTCAATACCACCATTAAACATCTGAGAGGATCACCTGGCATCATCACCTTCTCATAGACCATGAAAGGGCTTTTTGTTGTTTTTGTTTTTGTTCTGTTTTGTTTTTAGTGAGGTTCATTGAGTTTCACGCCATCTTGTGGCAGAGATTACGGTGCCGTGACATTTCACCTGCCTGGCTGGGCTGGGCCCATGGTGGCGGATGTTCCTGATTTCCCATGTTGCTCTCAGGCACGACCCAACAGCACATGGCTTGATGCCTCGCGCCACACGCCTCCCACCTCCTGCCCCAGAGCTTCCCTGTTGCTGTGAAGAGTGCGATACGCTGGGAGGTACTGACTCCGGTAAACAGGCTGCCTTTCCAGACCAGGCCTGTCGGGCTGTAGACGGAGATGGGCAGGTGGGGAGCCCCCCTCCGACTCACGTGCGCTCACCAGCTGGCCCCAGGTCCTGCGTGCACAGTGCAGACGCTTCTGCTGCTGTTTCAGGAGCTGCTTTTCCCTGTAGGAGATGCCAGCTGCTGCCACCTGGAAGCGTGGGAGTCTTGCTGCCCCAGGAAGCCAGCTTTGACTAGCGGGGGATATGACAAGGCAGACACATTTTTCTCCTTCTTCTCACATTGATTGTTCTAAGCCCCAGTGGGCCTTTCTAGAGACACTCTGTGAAGCTAAACAATCAGCTGCATTTGTTGAAAGCTGGAGCCAGCCTCGAAAGGCACCCCTTTGTCTTCTACGCCTTCCTTCTCTGCCTCCCCTCCCTCTCCCCCTTCCTCTTGCTTCCTGGAGTTGGATTCCTCAAGAAAGTATTGGTGCATTAGCTTTGACCTCAAGCTCTCGTCTTTAGAGAACCCAAACTAAGACTGGAAGACGTGGAGGATGGCAAAGAAGAGACGCGGAAGGAGCTGGGGCTCGGAATTGTGGAGCTGCCAACCCCCCCTGGACTGGGGGCTTCTTAACCTTTTACCTGGGAGAAAAACTAATGTCTCTCTCATATTTAAGCTACAGCCATTCAGGACTTTCTCTTACCTGGAAACTTTTCCTAATAAATGTAGCTGCACAGGCCGGGTGCGGTGGCTCACACCCCTACTCCCCGCCCTTGGGGAGGCCGAGATGGGGGGAGGACCTGAGCGCAGGAGTTCGAGCCCAGCCGGGTCAATATGGAGAAACCCCACACTAAAAATACAAATATTAACTAGACGTCATGGTGCGGACCAGTCATCTCAGCTACTCAAGTGGCTGAGGCAGGAGAATCGCTTGAACCCAGGAGGTGAAGGTAGCAGTGAGCCGAGATTGCACCACTGCACTCCAGCCTGGGCAACAGAGCAAGACTCTATATCAAAAAGAAAAAGCAATGTTCACGTGCAAATCACCTCTGAGTTGCAGTTCCCTGAACAGCACCAACCCATCATTAAAATTCTTTATCTCCTTTCATTCCCATTTCACTTTCACTGGCGTTGCCTTATTTTGATCCATGCAACATTCCCTAGGGCAGGTTGGACAGATGTCATTGCTCCTTTCCACTCACCATCCCGTCCTACCCAATTCCCTTCTTCAAGGTTAAGGAAAGGAAATATCTTGGAGGTTATATGATTTGCCTAAGGGCCAGTGCTCATGAGAGAAAATCCCTGGTCTCCTAGGCCATTAGACCAGACTGCACCACCATTTCACCCACACCTTTCACAGGTCACACAGTTTGGAAATGACCAGATTTTCAGTTCTCCTTCTGGGCACACCGTGGGATTGCCTTTCCTGCTGTCTTGAAGTTAGAAGTGGCCAAGGCAATGCACGCAGGAGTGCTGTGTCTGGGCAGAAGCTCTGGAAAGCAGCGGTGACTCACGAAACATGTCTTCCTCTGTCCTGGGGACTGGCAGAACTAAGGATGATGCCTGGTTGGCCGCTGGGTCCTAAAATGAGGCTGATGTGGAGAAGGGTATCAGCCCAACCATAAAGGACCTGTAGTAAGAAACAGAAGTAAACGGGTTGGGGGGCGGGGATGTTTGTTTATGCAACCTAACCTAGCCCCTCCTGCCCTGAGCATAAATAGGTCCTGTTCCGAGATTGTGGCTCATTTTCATTTGTTTTTAAAGGGGACAAATCTAAGCCAGTTTTATTAAAATATCAAAGATCTTCTCAAATTCCTACAGCCCTGAGATCCTCAGGAAGGGTGTGCCTGTGTGAGTTGAAACGTTCGCAGCAGGGATTCTGAAAAGCCTTCCAGATTAAAGTCAAAGGATGTGCTTCTGTTTCAGAGCTCACAGGCCTGTACTCAAGAGTAGTTTCCAGGTTTCTGTTATCAAATGGAACTTTTCCACAGCCCTGACAGTCAGATTAGACATTCTTGCTAAGCAGAATTGGTTTCTGTTTTTGAAAGAAAGCTTTTTTCTCTAACATGTAAGGAATTTATCGTTTCCTACATAGGAAGAGACAAGTGACTCAACAAAGGTGATATGCCTACTTACTCTCCCTCCATCTCTAGGAAGGAACCCATCCGCTGAATTCCATCAGCTCTAGGCATTCTGTCCCTGGATGCAGAGAGCTGGTAATCACTACGTTGAACAAATTGGGGAGAAGTAAATCCACTCCTCCTTAAAACCCCTGAGCCTCTCTGAAAGCCACATAGTTTTTAGGGGAAGGGCAGGGTGATTCCCCTTACAGAGACTCTGGATGTATCTCAGAATGGCAAGAGAGAATTTGCCTCTCTGGAAGGCAGAATAGCCCCAACACTGGGCTCCCCCTTATTTGTGGAAACACGGCAAAATCAAGGCTGTGTTTCCTGCCCAAACCCAGGAGAACTAAACACTTCGAAAAGGACGTGGAATCCTCGCTCAAAGCTATGAGCTTTTTGCTTAGGCAAAGGAGACTCATGGACCTTTTGAGCTTGTAATGTTTGTGAGCTCTTCATGCACTGCAGTTCTGTTTAGAGCTAACACATTGCCCTTGTCCAGACCTCTCGGGGGTTCTCCTCCTGCCCAGTCCCTTGGACACGACCTTCCCATTGTCAGGGTGCCTCCTGCCACCCTTTATCTTTACAGTCCTTCAAAGTTACTCCAAGCCCAGCCCAGCCCCTATGCAACTTCAGGCCACTCAGCTCCCTCCTGAACATGTAATTTTATTCTATTTCAAGTTAGTAATGGAATCCCTACAACTTAATTAATTAATCGTTCCAATGTGCTGTATCTTTATGCAGCTTCACTGTAAACTGCACAGAGCAGGCATCACACCACATTTTCTGTGACTGCCATCCTGCTCTTCTCATGGGGATTGTGCTGAGGGTGCAATAGTCACTCAACAAACACTCTTGTCTGCTTCATTTCGCATGAGGGCCGAACCCAGGCTGTTTTCTCTTTTTAATGTTTTAAAATAGATTGTGAAAGTCAAAGCACTGAAAACTGCCACCACTGGGGCACAAATAGGCCTCTATGTCCCACCTGACCAGGTGAGCAGCTAGAAGTCCACCATAAAGTCCACGGCCACTTTTTCTTTATAACCATCTGGTAAGTGCTTCATGGGAGGGACTCTGAGACTTTTTTTTTCTTTCTTTCTTTGTCTTTCTTTTTCTTTCTTTCTTTCTCTTTCTGTCTTTCTTTTTCTTTCTGGTGTGTGTGTGTGTTTGTTTTTGTTTTTTAAGAGACAGAGTCTTACTCTGACGCTCAGGCTGGAGCGCAGTGGTGTGATCACCGCAGCTCACTGCAACCTCGGACTCCTGGGCTCAAACCATCCTCTTGCCTCAGCTTCCCAATCAGCTGGGACTACAGGCAAGCTCCACCACACCTAGCTGCCAAGGTAGTTTCTAATCACAAGGGTCCTGTGTCTTTTCTCTCCCGTGCAGATTGCATCTTCTACAGATGCCCTTGAAACTCTTCCAGCCCTCTTTGACCTGCTTCACTTTAACTAAATGTGTTTTGTTCTGCCTGCTGAAAGGATGGGAAGTGGGGCACAATAGCCCAGGGTTTATGGACACCTGGTTACTGGTCCTGTCTTAACCTCTCTGAGCCTTACATCGCAGATCTGCAAAATGAGTACCAAAGAGGAGCTGAGTGAACTCTCAGGTCCTTCCAGCTTTGTGAGTGCACAATTTGGAAAGCACACATTATGAATGGAAGCACAAGTTGCGATTGCACGATTTGGACCTCTTCCGCCTCCGCCTGGAGGTCTCTGTGTCTGTATTATAATTGGCTATTTGGCAACAGCACCTCGCTTTATTCACGGGGTAGGTAGTTTGGGGAAAGAGGTGTCTCCTGGAGTCCTCCAGGCACAGTGAAGGGGGAAGAAAGTGGGAGCTTTCGTTTGCACTGATGGACGGTGACCACTGACCTCACAGTGCTCACGAATGCGCGCCTGCCCCATCTCAATGTGTCTACTCTTTGGGGAAAGATTTTTATACTTTTGAAAGTTCATGAGCTCATAGAAATGATTGTAATTTTCACTGAAAGAGAAGAGATTTTTATTGAACTCCTCCTTCATCTGCTTGAAGGAGGAGTTAAATTAAAACACACACTCAGAGAGAGACAAAGTGGATTAGTGGTTGCTTATGGCTGGCAGGGGAGGGTTAAGGAAGTAGGAGGAGGGTAGCTAAAAGGGCTTCTGATGTTCTACAGCTGACTGTGGTGATGGTTGCACACATCTGCGAATACATTAGAAATCATTGGCTTGTAGACTGGCTTGATTGATTGATTGATTGAGACGGTATCTCACTGTTGCCCAGGCTGGAATGCAGTAGCACCATCTCAACTCACTGCAACTTCCATTGTCCAGGTTAAAGTGATTCTCCTGCCTCAGCCTCCCGAGTAGCTGGAATTACAGGTGTGTACCACCACGCTCGGCTAAGTTTTGCATTTTTAGGAGAGATGGGGTTTCACCATGTTGGCCAGGCTGGTCTTGAAACCCTGACCTCAAGTGATCCACCCACCTCGGCCTCCCAAAGTGCTGGATTACAGGCATGAGCCACCGTGCCTGGCCTAGACTTTAAATTGACCAGATGCATGGTGCATAAATTACATCTCACACAAACACAACACATGCTGGCAAGGAAGCACCAGAAGAGGACCCTGAATCTCCCTGTGCTCATGGTAGGGACTAGAAAATAGACCATCCACACATGGTCCTAGGGGAGATCAGGGGAGGTTTAAGGTGGTCAGAGAGCAGGGAGAGCCCTGTGGCAGGGGAAGGGTAGGTACAAGGACTGGAGGACGGAAGGGGCCTCAAGAGGAACGAGGGGCCAAGCCCTGGTTGGACAGGTACGGCTCTATTGGTTGATCTCAGGGTCTTAACCGGCAGATCAGCAACCAGGTTGTCTCTTCCCACACTGAGGTGTGCAGAGACTCCTGATAAGGAGGGAACCTGGGACAGGCTGCCTGTTCCTAGCACAGGGTTCTTGCCCACCACCTCGCTCTCCCACCAGCACCAGAAGTGCAGGGGTCGGGGGCCGGGGGCAGGGGATCTCAAGACTTCTGGGAAGTCAAAAGTACATCTTCCTCCAAAAAGTTTAGATAGGTAGATGATAGATAGATGATAGATATAGATAGATACATACATAAGGCCGGGCGCAGTGGCTCACGCCTGTAATCCCAGCACTTTGGGAGGCCAAGGGGGCCGATCACGAGGTCAGGAGATCGAGACCATCCTGGCCAACATGGTGAAACCCCGTCTCTATTAAAAATACAAAAATTAGCTGGGCGTGGTGGCGCATGCCTGTAGTCCCAGCTACTCAGGAGGCTGAGGCAGGAGAATTGCTTGAACCTGGGAGGCGGAGGTTGCAGTGAGCCAAGATGGCGCTACTGCACTCCAGCCTGGCAACAGAATGAGACCCCGTCTCAAAAAAAAAAAAAAAAGAGCTTTGCTGATTCCAAGAGATAGTATAGTGAGATTATTGCAAATAATTTTTTAAAAATCATGATTTGAAATTAAACAAACTCCTAGCTGTGTGACATTGGGCAAGTAAGTTATGTCTAGACTTCACTTTCCTCATCTGTAAAATGGGGACAGAGATTATGCCTTCTTCATCAGGTAGCTGTGGCGGTTCAATGACAGCGTGAATTGGAAACGCTTAGTAGAACACCTGGCATGTACTAAATACTTGATGAATGTTGGGTGGTATTGGTGTTCATCTTTACCTTAGGAGGCTGATGATGAACTCACTGCATCTGAGGCAGCGGAAGCCGGGACTGTAAGCAGGTCTCCGACTTGTCAGGTTCTGTTCTGCAGGCTGTGAGCTGACGTGTAGCCGGGAAAGCCAAAGTGTCCGCATAAGACTAAGTCAGCATAAGCTCCTCCAACTCTACTTGATCCTGGGTGCAGGAAATGCTGGAAGCCTGACACAATCACAGCCCAAAGGGAGCACACGAAAAGAAATCCTCTGAGTGACATTTGGAGTCTCACTTCACAGCACCCATCCTCTGCAAAAGGCAGATGCTTCCGCGGCCGCTGATCCTGGATCCAGAGGCAGCAACACTCACTCCATGAGGGACACTCGGGCATTGTCAGCTCAAGCATCCCTTTGTTTTCCGTTCTCCACTCAGACGTTCCTGATGACTAACTAGGGATCAATACAAAGCACATCATTGTGGTCCGGGGTCTCTTCCTGCTGCAGAAAAGTAGAGAGTCTAAGGAAAAGACGTTGGTTTGCAAACAAAAAGCAAAAGTACTCCCTACCAAGCTTATCTGGAGCTATTAGGAAAACAGGGAAGAGGCTCCTGGTGATTTGGAAGCTGGGCCGAGGTCTAGGATGCATTTGATGTCAACGGGTCCTTTGCAGGTAGAGGGACAGGTGAGGTCATAGTCTGACGCCTATTCTTAGAGGGCTCCTCCCTGGAAATGACTCGCTCTCTCTGGACTCATTTCCTCCCAGGGCTTTGTTCCAGCAAGGATTTCTTTTGAAATAGGAGAATCCCAGGTGGCACAGGATGGGATGGGGTCTCAGTGGGAGCAGTAGCTGCAACTATGAAAGAGGAGGAGGAGGAGGAGGAGGGGGAAGACGCAGTACTTCCAGCCTCAGGGAAAACCTCTGTGCTTGCTGCCTTATCACAGTGACTGAGTAAGCGTAGGGATCCAGTAACGAAGGAAGGGGGAGGCGGATGGCCAGGACAATAGCTCAGTTGTTGTCCAAGGCACACCCTCATCACCTTCGTCATTTCTCCTTTTGAGCCAGAAATCCACCCTCAGACGCACGCACAAAGCTGTCATTAACAGAGGCCTCACGCGCACCCCGGAAAGCAAAATTGGGCACTCGGCTTCAAAGGAGCCAGCTTCTTCCTTCACAGTCGTTCATCACTAAATGGATGTCTGGCATATTTGCTTTTTCAACTGTCCACATTTGATTTGTCCAACTGATTATCTCTTTATCAGAGCAGCCAGGACCACAGCTGGACTGCTTGTGAGTTGGTGGTTTATAAAATCAATGTGTCTAAGTCTTTGCTGGTCTTTCTCTCTCTAACACGCACTCACTTGTATTTATTTATCTCAGAAGTAAAAGAAAAAACACGACATACAAAAGGCAGCATGGTGCTTTTCTACACCAATATATGTTTAACTGACATAAACTCCACAGCTAGACCAGATGACAAGCAAGAATATCCATCCCATAATAAGGCCTCTGGCACTGGCTTAATCAAGTAAATCCAGAAAACAAGTAAATCCGAGGCTCAAAATTACTTGAGAAGGGTTTTCATTGTTTTTGCATCTTTTCTCTTTTTTCTTTCTCTTATTTTTTACAAAATTATTCTTAGAGGCAGAGTCTCAATACATTTCCCAGGAGGGTCTCAAATTCCTGGCCTCAAGCAATCCTCCTGCCTTAGTCTCCCAGGTAGCTGAGATTATAGACATGAGCCACTATGCGGTTTTTGCATCTTAAAGGCAGAGCTCTGGGGGAGCGGTGGATCCCAGGCCTGTGGGTTCATCTGCTCTAATAAGTCAATAAACCAAGGGAAGCTTCGAAGGGCAGTTACACATGTGGACCTTGACGTCAGACTGACCATCTTCAATCTAAGTCTGAATGAGGGTTGAACCTCTCCGAGCCTCAGGTTTTCACTCCATAAAATGAGAGTTGCAATTATACCTACTGCATACAATTATTATACAGTAAGCATTTAAAACAGTGCTCAGCAAATGTGAAAGAACTCAATGTTGAAGATAAATGTGTAGTCCACCTCCTCAATGTGACAGATGCGGAAAGTAAAATTCATTGAATTTGTGCAAACCTTAGTTAGTTCAGAATCAAGTCCACAACCCAGACTCCTGACTCACAGTCTAGTGGATTTGAAATTTTTTTTAAATTATTTTTAATGCATCAACTGAAAGGCACTGGGGACATTACCCACTTTTTTTTTTTTTATTGGAGTAGGCGTTGTAACAAAAAGTGTGGGCCCTGGTCAGCTCAGGCCACTCACTGAAGCATCCGCAGACCCAATTGGTTTGGAACCCTTGGAGAAAGGGGCTTTGTGGCCACACTCTACACCCAGTTCCATGGCCCCACTCTGAGCTTCCCGCAGCATTCTATCAGGGAAAACGCAAAGCATTCCACACTCAGCTCATTGCATTTCACTCACGTTGGGGGGCATTTAAAGACACTGTGGCGATTCTTCAAGGATCTAGAAATAGAAATTCCATTTGACCCAGCAATCCCATTACTGGGTATATACCCAAACGATTATAACTCGTTCTATTATAAAGACACATGCACACGAATGTTCATTGTGGCATTGTTTACGATAGCAAAAACCTGGAACCAACCCAAAGCCCATTGATGATAGACTGGACAGGGAAAATGTGGCACATATACACCATGGAATACTATGCAGCCATAAAAAATGATGAGTTTGTGTCCTTTGTGGACATGGATGAATCTGGAAACCGTCATTCTCAGCAAACTGACACAAGAACCAAAAACCAAACACCACATTTTCTCACTCATAGGCGGGTGTTGAACAATGAGAACACACGGACACAGGGAGGGGAGCATCACACACTGGGGTCTGTTGGGGGTGGCTAGGGGAGGGACAGTCGGGGGTGGGGAGGTTGGGGAGGGATAACATGGGGAGAAATGCCAGATATAGGTGACGGGGGGATGGAGGCAGCAAACCACATTGCCATGTGTGTACCTATGCAACAATCCTGCATGATCTGCACATGTATCCCAGAACCTAAAGTACAATAAAATAAATAAATAAATAAAGCTACAGAAGTCAAGAGATTTGCCCAAGACCACATGATGGATGAGTTGCTAATTTGGGACTCAGACCCTGGTCTCCTGGATCCGGGAGAGTGTTCTTTCTTCTGAACACACTCGCTTGGCTTTACCTGCCACCACCTCTTTGGGGAGGGAAAAGCAACCAGTGGGAGGAGAAGATTCAGGAGCAAAAGGAACTCCTCTCTCATAAGAGAAGAAAAATGCCTTAGCCTGAGGGTCACTGGGTTTACATAAACTATTCTGAAAGGATGAAACAATTTACATATCAGTAGCATGCAGATCTGACTTGCTAGCACACAGGCCAAATGTGGGCTTACCCTCTTACTAAAGGACATACGTTCACTAAGATACACAGAATTTTAAAAAGAGAAATGTGCATGCTTTTAGAAGGTAGTGAAACACGCTTGTACTCATCAGCTCCAAAAGTCCTGGTCAGTGAGATGAAACATCAAAGAAAATTTGAAATATTAAAAAATATATATATATATATATATATATATATATATATGTATTTGGAGAGAATTGAGAAGAAAAACGTTCAACACATCTCCTAGCTTCCATGACAAGAAAAGAAGAAAGGTGACATTCTGTTACCTGCTGGCTCAGCAGAGGGTCTTATTCTCTCTCTGGTCCTTCCTTCCTTTTTTCCTTCCTTCCTTCCTTCTTCCTTTTTTCTTTCCTTCCTTCTTTTCATTAATCATTTATGCATTCAACAAATACTGAACACCTTTCCTATCAGTTCCTGTCCTGGTGCCAGGGATACGGTAGGTAGGAAGATAGAAGAGACCCTCACTCTAGTGGGGTCTCCATTTTTAAATTCTAGTTATACCTCATTGAGCGTTCACTACATGGTGATCACAGAGGAAAATAACGTTATTTCATAATGCCTCCATTTCCACCCCAAGAGTATTCCCAATTTGACAGGCATTTTCTTCATACATACTCACAAGTTCCCATTTTCCTCTGGAGAGACCAAGGTACAGCAAAGTAAAATAGAAGTAGACTGGTACGGCCGGGTGCGGTGGCTCACGCCTGTAATCCCAGCACTTTGGGAGGCCGTGGCAGGTGGGTCACTTGAGGTCAGGAGTTCCAGACCAGCCTGACCAACAAGGTGAAACCCCGTCTCTACTAAAAATACAAAAATTAGCCAGGCGTGGTGGAATGCACCTGTAATCTCAGCTACTCAGGAGGCTGAGGAAGGAGAATCGCTTGAACCCAGGAGGCAGAGGATGCAGTGAGCCGAGATTGCGCCATTGCACTCCAGCCTGGGCGACAGAGCAAGACTCCATCTCAAATAAATACATAAATAAATATTGATATGACTCCTGTTAGAGAGGAAGTCAGTGGCAGAAATGATCATAATAACAACAGCTACAATCACAAACATGGTTAAAAAAAAAAAAGACCTAAGTTCAATTCACAAATGGAACTCAAGTCATTATTTAACAAAACAAATACTAAAGGGTCCTACCTACCATCATCCTACCTCAAAACTGTATTTTATCTCCAGCAAAATGTTGTCCAGTGTAAGAGTCATAAAGTTGTGTTTGATCTCCACAGATAAAACCAGCACTCTAACTTTGGGAAAATGTTTTAAAATAGCAAAATAGACCATGTTTGTTAGTTTTCCCAGGAGAGACCTTAGCTCAGCTATAAAACCAGGCATGAAAATGGGATTCCTCCATCTTCCGTATAGTCTGGATCGTGAGAAATCTTGCCTCTCAACACGGCAACAGGTCAGAGGGCAGTCATGTTCTTCGCTGTTCACAGTACAATGTTGTAGAAGGCAAGCTGTCTAGGGAATAAAAGAAATTCAAAGAGATTCATTTGGAAATTACTCTCAAGGGGCTATTATTTTCAAGGTTAGATGACCCCAGAAGAGCATTCTCTTTGCTGATGCAGCCCCACGTGGCCACCTGCAGTTTTCTATTTTTTCAGAGTAGATGGAGGAGGCAACAATCGCCTGCAGCCCCTGCAAACGCAGAGACAGAGCAGGGTGGAAATGTTTCCCATTGATGTGTAGGGTCAGTCAGCTCTGCCCGCTTCCACACCGGTCATTCCTTAGCTCTCACAGCCTCTGTGGAACAGAAGAATCATCTGAGCTGGCAGGGACTCAGAGCCCCAGGGGCCAGCACTCCTTGGTCAACGCCAACACTACCTTTGGATGTCTGCCTTGCATTATTAAGGACACAGAAAAGTGCTGCAGTGAAGAAACCTGTTGAATTGTTTAACTGATCACTTTCTTTTAGAGATAGGGTCCCGTCTTGTCGCCCAGGCTGGAGTATGGTGCCATTGCTGTACCTCACTGCAGCCCCTAACTCCTGAGTTCAAACAATCCTCCCACCTTAGCCTCCCCAGTAGCTAGGACTACAGGAATGCATCACCACACCCTGCATCAGGCCATAGGGCTATTGACAAATAGGTGTAGAGATTTCACAAAATCAAAGTGCAAAAAGACTCCAAAATAATATATGGTTAATGCTTTTTTTTTTTGAAACGGAGTCTCACTGTGTCACCCAGGCTGGAGTGCAGTGACACAATCTCGGCTCACTGCAACTTTCACCTCCTGGGTTCAAGCGCTTCTCCTGCCTCAGCCTCCCAAGTAGCTGTAGCTACTTGGCACATATCACCTCCCACGGGACTACGTCACCTCCCAAGGGACTACAGGCGCACATCACCATGCCCGGCTAATTTTTTTTTTTTTCTTAGTAGAGACGGGCTTTCACCATATTGGCCAGGCTGGTCTCAAACTCCTGACTTTGTGATCTGCATGTCTCAGCCTCCCTAAGTGCTGGGGTTACAGGTATGAGCCACCTCACCCAGCTGTGGTTGATGCTTTTACCTCAAGCCACACCTATCAAACTTGTCAGACCCACCATATTCACTGCTGCTTGCAAAGGTCTGCAGACATAACATCTCACGAATGCCTGAATCATTCGTTCCTGGGTTTGAAGTCCCTCACTGTCAGTTTGTGGCAATTCAGCCCAAAGTCCCCAGATAATAGGCCCATTATATTATGTCACTGGAGATCTAGTCTCACCAGGCCACCAAGGCTTAATAACCTCAAGAAGGGAATTTCCTAAACCTCATACCCAGCTGGGGATTTAGGACAATGAGTTTCCCTCCATTAATCTTTAATTCCTCAAAATGCTGAGGTTGACGACAATGGTCGTGTGTGTTTCCCTCCAAATCTTCAGAGGCAAGAACCTGAGGCAGTCGCAGTTCCTACAGGAGGTAGAGGCTGCCGGTATCCAGCTCCCAGGTAGCATCTGATCCTAGTAGCTGGGAGGTGGACAGCAAGGGCAAGCCAAGGGCAGAACAAAGGAATGGGGAGAAGCCCCCTAACAGCCAGAGTTTGCTCTGCACCCAGGGGGAGGGAAAACCAAAGCTGAACAACTGGGTGGTCAGATGGGAATTTGCACAGAACACAGAGCAAGTGTGTCGGGTGGGGGTGGAGGAAGAATCCCCCAAGACGAGGCAGCTTCTCAGGGCTCCATTCTGTAGGCAACTTCCATAAAGCCTCAGAACAGTGCGTGGCACACAGTGAAGTGCTTAATAAATCAAAGTATTGTCCTATCTCCTGGCCCCCACCCTCTCTAGGCACAAGATTGTCCACTTTGCTCTCAGTTGGGTCCCTGTAGTTCAAGCATGTCTACTTCTTAGGTTTGCATGGAAGTCCTTAAGTCAGAACTTTGTCTTGAAAGAATCAGTTAAAAAGTGATTGACAAAAGAAAAAGATCAAATTTCTGTCTATATAGCATTCTTAACATGGCAAAATTATAAAGCTGGAGGACAGATTAGTCATTATCAGGGGTTAGAGATGGAGGAGGGAGTAAGGAGGTGGGAGATTTTAGCAACGATTGAACAGTTCTGTATCCTGATTATGGTGATAGTTACAAGACTCTACCACCAGTTCAGTGTGATAAAGCTGCACAGAACTACACACACACACACACACACACACACACACACACACACACACACAGGAGTGCATGCAAAGCTGGGGAAATTCAAGGAAACCCTGTAGAGTATATCAATGTCAATTTCCTGGTTTTAATATTGTATCTGGTTCTATAAGATGTTACCTTGGGAAAACTGAACAAAGATGAAGGATACACAGGACCTCCTTGTACATTATTCTGCAATTTCCTGTGAATCTATAATTATCTCATTAAAAGGCTGAATCCATGTAAATGAATTATGCATGTAATTTGCTAAACAGCTAAGGTAAGCACAGACAGATATATAGACAAACTGCAAACAATATGCACTGTTTGGCTCTGATGTTAACTTTTCACACAGCCCTCACTAAGTGACTGGGGAAAACCTTACACAGAGCTATCACTTTGAAAATCTCCAGGGTCATCATGCGTATTGCCGTCTCTATGACGTGCACCTCCTGGAGCTGTGCCATATACCACCTGTACTATAATACGCAGCAATCCTGCCTTTAGGCAACTGCTGCTAAGTGATACATCTCCGTTACTGGTTCTTTTCATTCATAATCCTGGCTTCACGATCTATTTCTGTTCCTCAAACTGCTCCACCTCTCAAGCCGATCTAGATTGGAATAACCACAGTTTTGCAGCAGCATTGATATTTTTGTCACACAGAATTCTCAGTTTCTCGGTCTACAATTGCTCAGATTTCAAACATAAAACTGACTTGTATTCATGTATTCAATAACCCTTTATGGAGAACTCACTGTGGGCTATAAAGATGGATTTCTGTATTGTTGTCACTGCAACCATGATGAACCACAGTTCACATGTATACTTGTACAATGCTGTAGTTCGAGGTACTTCATGCCCTTCTACGAGATGATCTATGAAATGCTTTCTCTTTAGAGATGCGGCTTCTCTCTGTATCTCTGGTGTATATCTAGTTCTCTAATTTGTTGGCTGAAAGAGAACCTTCCAATGTGAAATCCACCCGAAACAGACTTCCCCACTGTGCAGCAGCTGATTCTGTTTCTTTACAAGTCGAACCATCCATCTTGGTTGATGCTAGACTTTGATGGTTTAACCATTTCAACCTATTGATGTGCGGGCCATTCACAATTGTGTGGTTCACAGCAGAGCTGGTCCCAAGACAAGCCCAGTCGTGACTCAGTTAAAGGGGACAGATACCGAAACAGATGAACAATGCCTGCGGTGAGGAGGTGCTGGTGGCAGGCGCAGTGCAGAGGAGAGGCCTGGACAAGTAAGGCAGGCCAGAACCGGTGACTCATGGGCTCCCCTTTGTCAGGAGGGCTGGAGCAGGTAGAGCCCACCCAGAGCCGGGGAACCCACACCCAGCACAGGTTCTCTCCTGATCTGCTACTCCCGCCCCAGTTTTCCGTCAGTCACAGGAGCAAGGGATGCACAAAGGCAGCTTCCTGAGCAGCAAGTTGGGACAAAGCCAACAGGTGATCTCAGGGCTTGGCACTTTCTCCATACCTGAAAGGAGATTAACCATGGTTACAATAGAGGTTCAGAGATTTAATAAAAAGGGGTGGAACTGGGTGAGTTTCAAGCTCCAGGGTCCAAGTGTTTACTTTCCTTGAGACATTTCTGTCTCAATAACCCCCACACAGCCCTACACATCTGGAATCTTCTGTCCACTTGCCAATCACCAAACCCCCTCTCCACCAGCAGCAGCCCTACTCCCTGACCAGCCTGAGTCAGTAAAGAGGCAGTGTGGCCAGGGAGCTCAGAGGTTCACCTTTTCCCAGCTCTAATTAGAGAAGAGAAAAGAAAAAGAAAGGAGCTGGCTGAAAAGTAAGACTTTGCCTAGATGATACTAACCTGGCCTTACAGCTAAAGAAAAGACTATGTAACTTTTAAAAGGAGGAGGAGGCAGAAGAAGAGGGGAGGAGTGCTGAGGAGGGGGAGGAGGGAGGAGGAGAAGGTCCTTTCATCCTTACTTAACCATAAGACAAATTTGAATCCAGCTGCATCACTTAGTAGCTGTGTGACCTTGGACAAGTTTCTTACCCCTCTGTGCCTCACTTTCCTCATTTGTAAAATGAAGATGATGGTGATGGTGATGATGGTGGTGGTGGTGACAATGATGGTGGTGGTGTTGATGATGGTGTGGTGATGATGATGTGGTGATGATAGTTGTGGTGGTGATGGTATTGGTGGTGGTGATGATGGTAGTGATGATGATGGTGTGGTGATGATGATGGTGATGATGATGGTGGTGGTGATGGTGATGGTGTGGTGATGATGATGATGTGGTGATGATGATGTGGTGATGATAGTTGTGGTGGTGATGATGATGGTGTGGTGATGATGATGATGTGGTGATGATGATGGTGGTGGTAATGACAATGTGGTGATGATGATGGGGGTGGTGATGGTGATGATCATGATGGTACTGCTGCTGATGGTGTTGATGATGATGGTGGTGTAGTGATGATGTGGTGATGATGATGTGGTGATGTCGACGATGGTGATGATGTTGTGATGATGGTGATGGTGGTGGTGATGATGATGGTGTGGTGATGATGATGTGGTGATGATGATGGTGTGGTGATGATGATGGTGTGGTGATGATGATGGTGGTAATAATGATGATGGTGGTGGTGATGGTGGTGGTGATGATGATGTGGTGATGATGATGATGTGGTGATGATGATGTGGTGATGTCGATGGTGGTGATGATGTTGTGATGATGGTGATGGTGGTGATGGTGGTGGTGATGATGATAGTGTGGTGATGGTGATGATGGTGATAATGATGATGGTGGTGGTGATGATGATGTGGTGATGATGGTGTGGTAATGATGACGGTGTGGTGATGATGTGGTGATGACGATGGTAATGGTTGATGATGATGGTGATGATAATGATACTACCAATCTCACAGGATTTTGGGGAAGGCTTGAATGTGCTGATATGTGTGAAAGCACAGAGAAATGCCTAGCACATAGGAATCCTCAGTGCACTGAGGCCATTCTTAAAAACTCTGGCTGGAAACCCCTTCACATGCCCCAGCTCCCACAGGGACTCCATGTTCTCCCTCTGCTTCTTCCTACCTCCCCACCTCGTGTTCTTTCAGAGTCCCTCATGACGGTGTCTTCTCCCCATCCCCTTTCTCCCAAAAGGCAGCTCAGTTTCAATATGAAAATCAGTGCTTTGGAATTTGACCGAGGTGAATTCAGATCCTTGCTCCACCCCATCCTGGCTTGGGCAGGTGCCTGGATGTCCTCACCCATAACCTGTGTCCTCCATCCTGCCTCCCAGACCTAGTCACAGCCATGAGGGTGCCAGCCAGGAAAGGGAAGGAATGCCCGTCCTGAATAGGAGTTCAACAAACAGACCCTCTCTGCTTCCACGGCACCTTATGCCCTAAATCTGCAGTTGCTCTGGTTTCCCTCTTTTCTTCCACCCTCTGTACCACATTGTGCTAATCACAAGAACTGCCACGTACTGGGCATTCATGCCTTCCTAGCACTGGGCTAAGAACTTTGCTCCTGTAATCCTCACAACTCCTGGATGTAGGTTCTGCCTTCTGCTCCCAGAACTCTGGGAGCTCAAATAACAGCGCATTGCTGTGAAGATGAAAGCAATAAGTGCACATGGCAAAGAAGAGGAAGACATGAAGGGCAGCTAATAGGGTGGCCAGCCCTCCAGGTTTGCCTGAAGCTGAGGACCAACCAAGACAGGTGGTCACTCTAACAATCCAGTCATCCACAAAGTCCAAGATGCCCGAAAATACCTGTTGCTGCTGTAACAACGGCTTGGAAACCCACCTGATGATTTTGGAAGGTACTTCTCTGAGCCTCAGTTTCATCATCTAAAACAAGGATAGCAACGGCTACCTCCTCACAGGGCCATTGAAGAGACAAAAAGGGACCAAGTGCACCCAGCATCCTTGCAGCGTTTGTCTCATGGTGAGCCCTCCTCCACAGGTGTCAACATCAAGCCCTGGAAATCACACCTGGCCTTGTCCCCCTGCCAGCCACCAGCCCTGGCCACTTCCTTACTCTCTCCAAATCTCAACTACCTGAATTCAATCAGTTCAGATCAGGCACACACCTATAATCCCAGCAATTTGGGAGGCTGTGGAGAGAACATCCCTTGAGACCAGGAGTTTAAGATCAGCCTGTTCAACACAGTGAGACTTCATATCTACAAAACATTCTTTTTTTAAATTGACTCAGTGGGGAGATTAAGTAAGTTACAGAAAGCTTGTGAAGAAGGAAAGAGAAAGAAGAAGAAAGAGAAGGAGGAGGAGGAGATGGAGAAGAAGAAGGAGGAGGAGAAGAGGAAGAAGGAGAAGGAGAACAAGAGAAAGAAGAACAACAACAAAGAAGAAAAATGAAAGAATGAGGCAGAGAGAGAGAGAGAAAGAAGAAGGCAGGAGAGAGCGAGCAGGAGAGAGCTAGTTGAAAAGAACAGTTTGCCTAGACTCCACTGACCCGGCCTCACAGCTTTTAGAAAAAGGAAGAAGACAAACCTCACAGATGCAGACCGGCTGGAAAACCCCAGTCCCTCAGCTCTTAACCACTAGACAGGGAAGTCCTAGCCAGACAATGGTGGGACAGATTCTTTGAGGCACAGACAAAAAAGATACAGGGACAGAGGGCTCCAGCTCCAGCCTGATGCTTGGGTCTGAAATGTTCAATCCACCAGCACACCTGACACTCCTTGGCAGACAGGCAGAAACCCTGGCAATCTGGAGGGAGGCAGAGCCTGGTCACAGAATCAGGAACGTGGGAGCAAAAGCCGAGGCCCTTGGATGGGAAATGCCAAACATCCCAGGCACCTCTGGCAAAGTCCCCGGCCCACTTCCATGTTATTGTGACCTCTGAGTCCTGGCCGAGTGCGGGGCAAACTCCACTACCTGCTCAGTGGCCCTCGGGTCTCTTGCTCCTGGCACTGTGGGCCTGTTTCTTTTGGCCCCTTCCAACTGGGCTGTCTGGCAGAGACCCATCAGGCCCCACATAGAAGACACACTCTGCCAGAGGTCTCCAAGGGCCTTTATGTGACGGCCAGTGGCTCGGGTGTTACTATTTTTTAACATTGATTAAATGCCAATGGCACACTAAGCCCACGGAGAAATCCGAGGTAGACAGTCAGCAGGCGGGCACTCTGGGGAGATAAACAGATGGGTGGCATTCCAGACCTCTGAGGGAAGATGACTCTCGAAGCTACAGAGCAGCTTTTGTCCATGCTGCCACCTTTAGGGGCATTCTCAGAAATTCCCACTCCTACGCCCAGTGGCAGGACCATCAAAACCTAACAGCTTCTTGGCCGCGGTTGTGTACAGCCATTAGCCACCACCCCCAGATGATAGGCTGCGCTCTGACGGCCCATTGCTTCCTGCACCCCAGTCATGACAGGGCAGCTGGAGGCAGGAGCAGCCCCACCGTGTGTTCTTAGCAGCCAACCTGGCTTGGATCAGCTGATCCCTCTCCTGGGGCAAAGGAGGTGAAGGATTTACATCAACCCAGAAGGAAAAGCCACTGCTTTTGGAAGGGGCCGGAGAAGTGCAGCAGGAGGGGTCAGCAGAGCAAGAGGGGACAGGGCCCCACCAGGAGGGATGAAACTGACGACTTCTGTTGCCTCCAATTGATCACCCCACTCACCCTCAGCACGTGCCCTGTCCTGCGCTCGCCTCCCCATGCTGCAGGTGTGGAGGCGCAGGACCCACGGGGTGGGGACAGCCCCTGAGCGCTCTGGCTGTGGAGTGACAGGTCTAACCTGAGATAGACTCCGACACTGACTTGGGACAATTCCTCTTTCTCTGGGCTTCAGTTTCCTCATTTGCAAAATGAAAAGCTTGGGTTTGATGGGTCTTTGAAGGTCCTTTGAGCTCTCTGATTCAGCAATGTGAGCGGAGTCTAGCCAGGCATGACCCCCAAATGTGGGGCTGGTCCCCTCTCTGTTGAGGGATGGAGATGGAAGATCAGGATGTCTATGGATTCTCCTGGGAGCAATGCTCTTCCCCATCTCAACGCTCACACACATGGCCTTGCCGATTGCCCGGGATCTGCACCAAATGTTCCCCGCCCTCACAGCTTACATCCTTGCTCACCTTGCAAATGACTCATGACAGCTGGGGACAGGGTGCCCCAGAGTACACCCACAAGCCAGTGCCCATCTGCCCCTTCCCCAGGTGCCACTGCTGGGAGCTGTAGGGTTGTCAGCTGTTCCTAAGCCGGAGGAGCTCCTTGAGTTACAAAACCGAGAGGACATGGAAATTGAAATAGGAGAAGCAGCCAGTGGGGGCCAAAGGGCCCCTGGGGCCATTATGGAAAGACAACTCGGCCAGAGTGAGCACGTTATTTATTGGCTCTCTTGGGGAGACATGTATGGTTATAAATAGAACCTCTTCCTATCACAAGACACGCCTTCTAGCTTTTCCATGGATTGTCAAAGCACCCCCTTGCTTTGCACTTAGGGACGATTGCCAGACGTGGGAAACACCTAACAACTGCATGTCAGCACCGGAGGAAGTGGGGTTCCAACAAAAGGTGTTCCATTTCACAACAGGGAGGAGGGAGCCCCTTGGAAAAATAAAAAGGCTTTCTTGGGGCCACCCAGCAAGCCAAGCCAGAGCATCTCAGCAATCAGGTGTGCATTTTTGGAGCCCAAGCCACCCATTCTCGACCCAGGGAAGGGATTAGGGGACCAGGGATATTCTGACATCCAAAGAAAATTCAGCCAGGCGCAGTGGCTCATGCCTGTAATCCCAGCACTTTGGGAGGCCGAGGCAGGTGGATTGCTTGAGGTCGGGAATTCAAGACCAGCCTGGCCAATACGGTGAGACCCCATCTCTACTAAAAATACAAAAATTAGCCTGGCATGGTGGCGGGTCCCCATAGTCCCAGCGACTTGGAAGGCTGAGGCACGAGAATTGCTTGAACCCGGGAGGCGGAGGTTGAAGTGACCCGAGATTGCACCACTGCACTCTGATCTGAGCAACAGAGCGAGACTCTGTCTCAAAAAGAAGAAGAAAGAAGAAGAAGAAGAAAAGGAGGAGGAGGAGGAGGAAGAGGAGGAGGAAGGGGAGGAGGAGGAAAAGGAAGAAGAGAAAGAAAATTCACCCCCAATAAAAAGAGCCCACAGTGTTCCCACCATTCTGCAAACCAGCACCTGGACTGCGAGGACATGAGGGCTACGTTGGGGGTGGGAGAAGAAAGCTGGCCAGTTAGGAATGATGTCATGTGGCCACAGCTGAAAAAAAAACCCATTCCGCTGTTGAGAGCTGAGGCATAAATGCCAGGGCAGTTGCTGGACGTTTATGCCCCAGCTCTTAAGAACAGAGTGGGAACGGATCTCTCCAGGTTGGATCGAGTGGCTGCTTTCCTGGAAACCAGGCTCCTGGTTGCTAGGGCCGGTAAGATAGGGAAAAGGCTACCCTCGGTGTTCATGGGAAAACATTTTGATACTGAAGAAGAGCTGAGACATGTTAACAGTTGAGTAGAAACAGAGCACCCTGGCTCAGGGGCCGCAGCTCCCGCCCGGGGGGCACTCAGATTACCCACGTGGTGTGCTGCAGGCCGTGAATCAGATGGTCCATGCTCCTGAGACTGAGGGACGACAATTCCGAAAGGACACACCACCGAATGTGGCTCCTCCAAGTGTGCCCAAGGACCCAGCCTCCACTCCAGATGGCTGTGGGCCCCTGCAGGCCTCCACTGCAGCCAGCCGCCCCGGCACACACAGGGACTGTGGACAGTGACAGCCAGTGCCACAAGGCTGCAGATGAGGAAAGGGACCCTGCAGGCAGATGAGGGACACTCTGTGGCAGGACAGACTCTGCACTGGCAGGTGTGGCCAGAGGGGCACTGGCCTTGGAGCTTCCTTTTGCAGCTCTGTGCTGGGGCTTGGGGCACAGGGCAGTCCTCAAAGGGAAATGGTTTTGGTGGTTCAGGAAATAAAACCCTTTGGCAGAGACCCAGGGCTGGCCCGATGTCCAGTGCTTTCAGCCCTACAGCAAACAGCGTGGTAACAAGGTGCCTTTACGTTTTCACGTTAATCCACTCGGCAGACGCCTTGCCTGGGATTTACAAAGTTTAGACCCCACATTGGAAGATCCAAATGTCCATCATTTTCTGCCTCCCACAAGACAGCTGTGAATCCTCCCATATGTCACTAATGACTTCAGTTTTTCTCTGCTATTCCCTGCAGGTCTCCTCAAGCTCTCAGGAAGAGGGTGAGGGTGCTGAGTTCATATGGCTGGACCAGCAGGTCCTGAGGGTGGGGTGAAGGGCCACAATGCTGCCCTTGGCCCATGGTGCTGGGAGCCGGGAGGCCCAGTTCTGTTTTCTGTGCCAGGCTGGGCATCACTGCCCCAACCAGGGAAGCAGAAATCAGTGAGTCCCAGCTGCTTCTCTGTGATGCTCCACTCACCACAGATACTCCTGAGAAACTGGATTGTGTTCCAGAGGGGAGCGGGAATAATGGAGGCAGCAGAGAGAAGAAAAAGGGAAAAAAGAAAAAGACAAAGGTCTGAAGCCAGCAAGCCCGTGGGGTAAGGCAGAAAGTGGGAGTGCAGAAGGCAAGACAGAGGGGGCTCCCCACCCGGCAGGAGATGACCAGCATGCTGAGAGTAGAGTGGAAAACACAACAACAGGGAAATCTAAGTTTAAAATGAATTTTTTCAAAGAAAACAGAGGCGGGGTGTGGTGACTCACACCTGTAATCCCAGTACCTTGGGAGGCCGAGGTAGATGGATCACTTGAGCTCAGGAGTTCAAGACCAGCCTGGGCAACATGGTGAAACCCTGTCTCTACAAAAAATACAAAAATTAGCCAGGCATGGTGACACTTGCCTGTAAATCTCAGCTACCCGGGAGGCCAAGGCGGGAGGATCAACTGAGCCTAGAAGGTTTAGGCCACAGTGAGCCAAGACTGAGCCACTGCACTCCAGCTGGGGGACAGAGCCAGACTCTGTCTCAATAAGAAGAAAAAAGAAGAAGAAAGAAAGAGACGAAAGAGAGAAAGAAGAAAGGGAAGGAAGGAAGAAGGAAGGAAGGAAGAAGGAAGGAAGGAAGGAAGGAAGGAAGGAAGGAAGGAAGGAAGGAAGGAAGGAAGGAAGGAAGGAAGGAGAAAGAAAGGAAGGAAAGAAAGAGAAAAAAGAAAAAGAAAGAAGGGAGGGAGGGAGAGAAGAGAAGGGAAGAGGACCAGGGCCTACTTGAGGGTAAAGGCCAGGAGGAGGGTGAGGATGAAAAAACTACCTATCGAGTACTATGCTCATTATGTGGGTGACAAGATAATCTGTACACTAAACCCGTGACATGCAACTTACCCACGTGACAAACCTGCTCATGTACTCCCTGAGCCTAAAATACAAATTGGAAAGAAAGAGACGAAAAAGAGGCTGGACACGGTGGCTCATGCCTGTAATCCCCGCACTTTGGGAGGCCAAGGTGCACAGTTCACTTGAGGTCAGGAGTTCGAGACCAGCCTGGCCAATGTGATGAAACTCCATCTCAACATAAAAAATACAAAAATTAGGTGGGTGCAGTAGCACACACCTGTAGTCCCAGCAACTCAGGTGATTTAGGCACAAGAACCACTTGAACCCAGAAGTCGCAGTGAGCCAAAATACTGCCAATTCACTCCAACCTGGGTTACAGAGTGACACTCCATAACAACAACAACAAAAAAAAAGATAGTGGGAAAGACTGAAAAGTTGTAGGGGAAAAAAATTAATCTCTTAGAAACAAGGCTATACACTATGATGGAGTTGAAATTTGAAGTTTAGAAAATAAGGCAAACTATCTATATGTGTAATATATATAAAGAAAAAACAAGAAGCAGTCAATTAGAGCAACAATTTTCATTCCAGAAAGGTAGCAGAAATAAGCACTTAGCAAATTTAAAGTATTTTGACTGGCAGAACGACAATCACAAAAGCATAGAAATATTTATAATATTGATCGGTGACCTTCAAACATTTTTGTCAGGGAAAAAAAATCCAAAAGGTACTAGTGTATTAATACTGTTTTGCTTATAAATTTCATATACTTGCATCTATGTAATTTTTAGAAACATTAGGAAATATAAAAACAAAATTTTAAAGAAAAGATTTTAATAATTTAAACTATTTTATCAACCATATAAAAAGCTTTATATGTAATATTAATATTCTACGAGATTAATGTGATTGAATAATTTTAGTTATTTTTTTCAAATCTTGGCTTAGCATGTGATTTGAAGATCATATTTTGATATTTGATTTTAATGACTGTCATAAGTAAAAATCACAAGCATAAGTAGGTACAAATGAGGATCTTGGTATATAGGTATGTATTTTTTAATCCTATCCACCACATTAAGCAAAAGGTGTATTGAAATCTGACTGGCAAGTATCAGTCTTCACTAATTTTTTTTTTTTTTTTTTACTCCCCACCCCAGTCTTCACCAATGTTATTGACTGCTATTAAAAATTAATCAGAACTTGTTGTACTTTAAAAAAAAAAAATGAAGTCTCACACTGTCACCTGGGCTGGAGTGCAGTGGTGCAATCTCAGCTCACTGCAACCTCCGCCTCCTGGGTTCAAACAATTCTCCTGCCTCAGCCTCCCGAGTAGGTGGGATTACAGGTGCACACCACCACACTCGGCTAATTTTTTGTACTTTTAGTAGAGATGGGGTTTCACTATGTTGGCCAGACTGGTCTCAAACTCCTGACCTCGTGATCCACCCACCTCAGCCTCCCAAAGTGCTGAGATTATAGGTGTGAGCCACCATGCCCAGCCATGCGTTATACTTTTGACAAATGTCTTTGAAACCTACTGAAATTTTTCATTTGGCAAAGTGGGGGCAGAATCAAAAATTCTTTTTCCATATTTTTAACAAATGCAGGTATGAGGTCTATATTTAATAAATATTATTTTTAGCTGAAAGGAAGGAAGAGAGGGAAGGAAGGAGGAAAGGAAGGAGGGAGGAAGGGAGGAGGGGAGAAAGGGAGGGAGAGAGGGAGAGAAGGAGGAAGGGAGGGAGGGAGACAGGGAAGGAGGGAGGGAGGGAAGGGCATTCCAAGAATTGGAAATAATCTCAAAGATCTGTTTTCAACATGCTCTCACTGCAACACAACTTTCTTTTGAAAATCATTTATTCTTTCATTCATTATTAAAATGTCATCTTTACTTAGAAGGGACATAATAAGTTGTTCTTAATTTTCAAGAACATAGCTTATAACTGACAGTTACTTACCAAGAAGGGTCCGAAATTTTGGAATTGCTGTCAAATTTGCACCTTCAGATCTGACAGATCTCCTGAGAGCTTTGAATAAACTCCTACTTGAAATGTACGTTTCCTATTTACTTCCCATTTCATAAAAGTGGAAGGATTCTACTTAGATGTCAGTTATATACATATGTATATGTGTGTTTATCTATATACATATGCATATTTATATACACACACACTAAGTACCCACACCCATGACCTCCTTATAGCACATGTGATACATGATGTGACAAGTCATTGGCAGTGAACATGAGTCAATCTCTCAAATTGTCAAATACCCTCTCCCCTCACAGGGCCATATGTAGGAATGATCATCTGACAGAGACCAAGTGAAACTGCCAGTGTTAATCTACATATTTTAAATTAATCGGCCAGTGCAGTGGCTCATGCCTGCAATCCCAGCACTTTGGGAGGCCAAGGCAAGTGGCTCACTTGAGCCCAGGAGTTCAAATCCAACCTGAGCAACATGGTGACGCACTGTCTCAACAAAAAATACAAAAGTTACCTGGGCGTGGTGGCACACACTGTAGTCCCAGCTACTCAGGAGGTCGAGGCTGCAGTGAGCCAGGAACACATCCCTGCACTCCAGCCTTGGCAACAGAGCAACACCCTGTCTCAAAAACGAATAAATAAATAAATAAATAAGAAAAAGAAAGAAAAATAATTTAATTTAATTAATCAAGTTCAGTTTGTTTTATAATTTTCTTTTAGAATAAATTGAAATTAAATTCCAGCTCTCCTGGAAACCCCCTACAGAGGGGCCAGGATCCAGTAAGGCACAGGAATGTCTGCTCTGGGAGCCTGGGTTCAATCCCACCTGGATCATTTATTGCTGTGCAGCCCTGAGTAAGTCCTTTAAGCATTCTGTGCCTTGGTTTGCCCAACTACAAAGGGAGATAATAAACATTATTATAAAAAATCTATTCAGGAGGTGGGTGTGACAATTAAATGAACAAATCCATGTAAAGCTCTTAGATTTTTTAGCATACAGTGGAGATTTAAAAACATTAGCTGTTATGTTATCACATGAAATAATTACATCCTTCCATAAACTGGAAGTACCTGGAGGCTAAGAAACCAGTTAGAGGACTGTTTCTGTTATCCAAACAAAAGAGGATTTGTGGCCCAAACCAAGGAAGTGGCAGTGGGATTGGGCAGGAGAAGGATCTGAGAAGCATTTGAGACATGGAGACTGTAGACTTTGAAACTGTTATAACAGCAAGAGAAGGAAGAAAGCAGTAAGGTGTGACTTCGAAGTTTCTCATGCATGTGATCAAGGAGTATTAGCTGAGAAAAGGAAATAAGGAAAGGCCTCAATTTGGTGGAAAGGAATAACTTATTGAGTGCTTACTATGTGCCAGGAAATATTCTAAAATATTCTATGTGTTTTTCATGCATGAAGTCATTTAATCCTCATAACAATCCTGTGAGATAGACGCTATCTCCATTTTATAGATGACAAGACTAAACCACAAAAGGTCTGTAACTTTTCCAAGGCTGCACAGCTGGGCTTCAAACCCAGGGTATCCGACTGCCCCACATGTAGCCTTTCTTACAGATAATGAGTTCAGTTTAGTTTGAAGGACATGAAAGAGGACATGTGGAGGAGCGAGTTGAATGTAACAGTCTGAACCTCCTAGGAGATGTGGGAGATGGTAACCAAGCTTGAGATGCCAGATGCACCGGCACAGAGGTGGGATGGCAGCCACGGATGTGCACGTGGCAAGGGAAGAGAGATCGTGCAAGTGAGAAGAGGCCTGGGAGACACCCCTGGGGACATGGATGCTGCTAGCCTGCCCGCAAGGGTGTAAGGGTTAGCTGTTTTTCACTGTGGACGTTTGCCTATCGTAATGGCTTTACGTGGTGGGTCTTGGACTGCTCAGCATCTGAATCCCCTTGCCATATTGGACAATCTGCCTTGGTCTTGGCGGGACTCACACCTTCCATTATAGTAGTCAGATAGCCAGCCATTAGCTGTTCCTCAGCCCTGGAGGCCAAGCCTGAACAAACGTGTCTGGCCAATCTCACAGGACACTGAGTCCGCAGCAAGCGACACAGCAGCAAAGGATGGTGCCATGTGCGTTCCACCTACAGCAATGCCTGCAGCATCCTGGGGTGGCAGGGGTGGCCAAGCGCTCGTTTTCTGGCAGCAGAGTCCCCCCAACCTGGGGCATCACCTTGGCTCCAGTTTCCCTTGGCTTCCCCTCCTTTTCTCACCCTTGTTCTCTAGTCTTTCCATCAGTTCTGTAACTTCTTGGCAGAGTCCCCCAAATCTCTTTTTCTAGAGTAGTTTCTCTTGTTTAACTTGCTCTCTCACTAGTCCGGTACCAACACAGCATTCCTTAGATAATTATATTTTCCTTGCACTTTCTCTCCTTCGTAATAAATTACAGAAGTGGTTATATATTTTCACCTAAAAACATCCCTAAGAAACAATCACCTCTGAGATTTAATTGTAGGACAAAATACATCCATAAAGAATGATTACCCTTAATCAGAACAGTGATCCAAATGTACAAATGGAATAACTACGAATTCTTCCACCACACCTGGAGCTTAACAAATGTCTTATTCCACTTTCTTAATTAAGTTCAATCCCAGTTCCAGCGCCACTTGCCAAGGTTGGTTAGAATGGCTAATATTAGGCCAGGTGTGGTGGCTCACACCTCTAATTCCAGCACTTCGGGAGGCCGAGGAGGGTGGATTGCTTGAGATCAGGAGTTCAAGATCAGCCTAATCAATGTGGTGAAACCCCGTCTCTACTAAAAATACGAAAATTAGGCATAGTGGCAGGCACCTGTAGTCTCAGCTACTCTGGAGGCTGAGGCAGGAGAATCACTTGAGCCCGGGAAGCAGAGGTTGCAGTGAGCCATCATCATGCCACTGCACTCCAGCCTGGGCTACAGAGTAAGACCCTGTCTCCAAAAAAAGAAAGAGGCCGGGCTCAGTGGCTCACGCCTGCAATCCCAGCACTTTGGGAGACCGAGGTGGGTGGATCACAAGGTCAGGAGTTCAAGACGAGCCTGGCCAACATGGTGAAACCCTGTCTACTCAAAATACAAAAATTAGCTGGGCATGGTGGTGGGCGCCTGTAATCTCAGCTACTCGGGAGGCTGAGGCAGGAGAATCATTTGAACCCGGGAGGCAGAGGTTATAGTGAGCTGAGATCGCTCCATTGCACTCCAGCCTGGGCAACAGGGCAAGACTCTGTCAAAAAAAGAAGAAGAAGAAGAAGAAGAATGGCTAATATTAGACAATACTCATGATCTACCCTCCTGGAACATGTAGGACCCCCAGGGCTTACTCACATCAAAGAAATGGGGAAGAGTTCCAAATGGTCTTCTGCTCTGAATGGTCACAATTTCTTTGCTGCCCAAAGCCACTGCCAAGAGCAGGTTCTCCCTTCTGACATGCCTTTCTACCCTGGCAGCCCCTCACAACTGTTCTCCCACCAACCACAGGTGCAGCCATGTAGCCCTTACCAGCATCCCCAAGGCCACAGGACCCGGTGGCCAACCTCACTTTCCTATCCACGCCAGGTCCTTGGAAGTGCTGGTCAAGGGGTGCCCTGGTCCAGCAACCTATGGGTTTCAGGGGTCCTCATGCACAGATGGCATCTCCAGCCTCCTGGCCCTTAGGATGGGCTTCCACACACACAACCAAAACCTGGGTGAAGAATCCAGCTTCTTGCCCCTTTCCAGGAGAGCAGAGAATACAAGAACGCCTCGAAAGAAAGCCCCTAGCTTTTCCTTATGGAGAAAGTAGAAATTACCTCTTTCTTGTGCCAGTGTGTCTCCTAGGGAAGCAGATGAGGAAATATAAAATAAAAACCTCAGTTCCAGAGCCAACATATTTAGAAACAGTCCTAAAAACACAATTTATTTTTAAAAAGAATTAACTTTTGAAGGAAAAATTATGGTAATAGACGTTCTGTCTGCAAGTAAAAAAAAGCCAGTTCATTTTAGTGTAAGCCAAAAGTGGGTACTTTTTTTTTTTTTTAAGAGAATGGGTATTTTGTCAATGCAGAAATGGAGTCAGGCCTCGGAAAAGATTGGAATCCCAACCTGGAAGGCTCCCAAAACCTTTCGTAGTATTTGCGCCTTGCCTATGCATTGCTGTGCACACCTGCTTTATTTTGCTCTCCGCAGACCACTTGAGCTCCCCAGAGCATATGGCAGAAGGTGCTCATAGCCCCAGTGCACAGACTCCACTCCCTACCTCCACCTCCCTCGGGAAAGAGTCATCCAGCCTATCTCTTTCCCCTTTTCTTTCTTTTTTCTTGCTCTTTCTCACTCCCTGTCTCTCTCACACACACACACATACACACACATTCACACACACACACATTTTTCTTCTCCCCTTTTTCGTCTCTTCTGTCTCTCTCTCCTATCTCTTTCTCTCTCTCCCCTCCCTGCCCTCCACCATCTCTGCTAATTTCCAGGTTCCAGGAAGGAACTCTGGTCCAGCTGGACCCAGCTCTCTCTC
Organism: Cheracebus regulus; assembly: GCA_963574635.1. Classification (NCBI taxonomy): domain Eukaryota; kingdom Metazoa; phylum Chordata; class Mammalia; order Primates; family Pitheciidae; genus Cheracebus; species Cheracebus regulus. The sequence continues at coordinate 81,577 of CAUYQU010036934.1, forward strand.
TCTCTCTCTCTCTCTCTCTCTCTCTCCCCCTCTGGCCCAATCCACTGGCAGAAGGACGGGCTCATGTTACACAAGCTTGGCTGTCAGGAGCCCATCCTCCTCACTCGACAGGCTGCTGAGAGGGAGGGCAAAGCTAACGACAGCATCTTGTTTGGATCTCCTTAAAAGCAGACCCTGAAGCAAGAACTCAAGTGCAAGTGAGGCATTTGGGAGGTGCCAGCAATACCAGCGGGGGAATGGGGAGGTGATGCAGGAAGAGAATGAAAAGCAATAAAGGCTTCTTATTAAAGTAGCTGCTCCTGTGCATGACTCTGGGAGGGAACTCTGAGAAATGGTCCAAGCCTCAAAGTGATTCCACCTGAGGGTCAATGGAGCCAGAGTTTATGTCAGCTCCTGAGAGTCCTCGGTGGAGGATGCCTCCTAAGTGGTGATCACCCTATGGCACTTCTCACCTGTGTTGCGTGAGAACAGAGTGGCTTTCCCCAGGTCCAGAGAAAGCCCTCCTGCACAGCAATGCAGACACTGGCAGCAGGAAGTCACCGAAGTATGATGCAATGGTTGAGGTCCCAATTATGCAGGCTGAGCCCAGACCACTTCTGCTGAGGCTGTTACAGAGCTGGGCAGAGGCCTCACGGGGTACCAATTTCACCCACCCCAATAACCACCGCTTGCTCCTTACGAATACATTTGCCTTAATAATTCAGAATGACGAAAAGGACCCTCTGGGAAGCCACCAAAGGATAATTCAGGCTACAACACTTGGGGATTGACGGGTGCTATCAAAATTGGAGAGGAATTGAAGAGCCCTTCAACCAACTACATGAAGTTATTAACCAACAGGGGAAACGTCCTTCTCTAGGCTGACTTTATTAAAGTGTGGTAATTCCATAGGGCAAAACATAAACACTGCACCCTACCACATTACTAGATACACACATGTATGTATGTTTGTATATACGTACATGTGTATATTTTATAACGAATGTAGCTTTTTTTTTTTTTTTTGAGACTGAGTTTTACTATTGTTGCCCAGCAGGCTAGAGTGCAATGGCATGATCTTGGCGCACCCCAACCTCTGCTTCCCGGGTTCAAGCGATTCTCCTGCCTCAACCTTCCGAGTAGCTGGGATTACAGGCATGTGCCACCATGCCCGGCTAATTTTTTGTATTTTTAGCAGAGACAGGGTTTCATCATGTTGGTCAGGCTGGCCTCGAACTCCTGACCTCAGTTGATCCGCCCGCCTCAGCCTCCCAAAGTGCTGGGATTACAGGTGTGAGCCACCGTGCCTGACCACAAATGTAGCTTTTCAAATAAGTTGACTGCCTTATGCTGTAGAGTTTTTCAAATTGGTTCCAAAATTCTGGTTCTCCACAAAAGTATATTTTCCGTGGAGAATATAAATTATTCCACAAAAACAAGCATTTTTCTGACATCCCATGATGATTTAACCCACCTGGGCGTCTTTCACTGTGTCACCTTCATTGACTTCTCCTCCCCCTCCCCCATTTTACATTTGAGGGGGAAAAGGAGAAATCCAGTATTCCCAGGAAGCCTTAATGCCCAAAGCTCTTATTATTTTCCAGGAATAGGTACACCAGGACTCTAACTTCCCTTGAGTGGTAAGAAACCCAGCAGTATTGACCTTCTTAAGATAACGACAGCAGAATAGTCAACTCCACTTTTCAAACAATTTCTGCTTGTGTAAGCAATGTATCAACTGTCAACAGTAATAGTAACCATAACTATCCCTTGTGGGATATATTCAGTACTCTACATTTGTGATCTAATATAAAATGTACTGCACACAGAGAGGCTAAGTTCCTTGCACGGGGTAACACAGATGGTACCTGATAATGGAGCTCAGATTGTGTAATGGGGACTGGAGACAGAGCAAGGTGGCCTTCTCCAGGAAAATGGGCCAAAAACATAAGAGGGATAATTCTGTTTTGCAGGATGTGGCCATTTAGAACCATCAAACCACTGGACGCGGTGGCACGTGCCTGCAGTCCCAGCTACTTGGGAGGCTGAGGCTGGAGGATCACTTGAGCCCCAGGAGTTCTGGGCTGTAGTGCACTATGCTGATAGGGTGTCCGCACTAAGTTCGGCATCAATATGGTGACCTCCTGGGAGTGGAGGACCACCAGGTTGCCTAAGGGGGTGGTGAACCGGCCCAGATCAGAAAGGGCGCTGGTCAAAACTCCCGTGCTGATCAGTAGTGGGATGGTGCCTGTGAATAGCCACTGCACTCCAGCCTGGGCAACAAAATGAGACCCCGTCTCTGAAAAAAATAAATAAATAAATAATTTTTAAAAAGAACCATTTTAGGAACAATTTCACTGAGCAAAAATGTAAGATTAGAACAATATCTACAGTGTAAAGCCTATGTGCATTTTAAACACACATATATCAAAGACACTTCGTTTTATATACATACATATACATAAATACATGTTATATATGCATATTATATCTACACATACCTATATTATAGACATACGTATGTATCATTCAAGGACATAAATCAAGTACATTTAAAGTGGTTGCCTATGGGGAGAAGGGAACTGAAATTTAAGGAAAAAATACAGCATAAAACAAGACAAGGCTTTGCCCAGACCCTGAAGAGCAGGGCGCCATGAGCTGATGAGTAGACTTCACTCAATTCTCTATCATCTATCTGAGTTTTTTAAATAAATGTTTTTAAAGCCAAAATGGATTCATTCCTACAGTGGCATTCTGAAGGGACTATTTTTCCTTCGACCTAGATTGCCCAAACCTTCCTGAGTTTCTGTCCCTCCCACAGTCCTGTTTTCCCCATTTCCACCAAATTCTGGGAGCTCTCCCATATCTTTCCAATAAATACCTTTTTCTCCATAAGTGAGCAGAATCAGCTTCTGTTGCTTGCCACCAAAGGACCCAATAAGGCCTCAATGAATGGGGCCCTGGGGGACCAACAAGAGTCTTCTCAGGGAAAAGACTTCCAGGTAGAGAGATCAAGTGGCCATTTATTTCCACATCCAGCGTCTAAGCTGCTCTGTCTCCAGCGCCTGTGGCTGCTGTTTGAGAAGTGCAAGGTCATGCTTCAGAGTGGAGTCCTCAGCACCTAGCACAGGGCCGAGCCTACACCATGAGGTCAATACATGCCTTTTGAATGAATAACTTCACGAATGAAAGAACAAGTGAGTTTACGATAGCTGCTGTTGTCAAGTTGCTTTTTAACAGAATCCTACCTCCACCCGACCAGATGTATTTATCTTAGTAACCCCGGTGTAACAGGCAAAGGAAAGCAGGTATTCAGTGAATTATCTTAGTTGGACCAATCACTATGGTTTAGCCCCAGAGCCAGCTTCATAGGTGGATGTCCTGTGCAAATGTGCTGTGCCTTTGCCATTTTGAAACCCTTAATAATTTTTTTAACAAAGGGCCCCACATTTTTATTTTGCACTGGAACCTGTGAATTATGTAGCTGGTCCCGGTGAGCAACAGACTAAATCGAGCAGCATACACCTACAGGAAACCCGAAGAAACTAAAATACCACTGTTGAATACAGTACTGCCTGGAATTCACAATGATAACTTTTAGTGGCAAAGGAATTTCTGTTCCAAAAACTGCCCTTAGGATCATGGTCTTTCCTTCTTACTTCTGCAGAGCAGGGAAAGGCAATTCCACAAAATTCTCTTCTAAAAACAGATAACCAACCATGTAGAAACCAAATATATGGAAATTTGGGGCACAGACAGAATATATGAAGATAATTATAAGTGGTCTTGCTATGCAATATAGCTTGGAACAGTTCTTGGGTTTCTACAGACATTTTCCATTCCATTCTCTGAAAGAGGGGTAATGTTTTGGAAAGAACATGAATTTGGGGACTTAAACAGAGCTCATCTTGAATATTCCTTTTTCATTTAGTTGTATAAACTTGGGAGAGCTATTTAATTTCTTGGAACCTTAAATTTTCATCTTTAAATTAAGAATAATCATAAGATTGTTAGGAGAAATAAATTCAGATTAGAAGAAAAGGGAAAGAAGGAAGGAAGGAGAGAAGGAAGGAAGGAGGAGATAGGGAGGGGAGAAAGGGAGGGAAGGGAAGAAAAAGGAGAGGATGTGGTAGGAGGGAGAGGGGAGGAGAGGGGAGAAGGAAAGGGAAGGGAAGAGAACAAAGGGAGATGTAAGCACCTGCCATAGTCTCTGAAATGTTCTCAGTGCTCAGTAAATGGGAACCTTTTTACTCTCATTTCAAAAAATAGTTCTTTGGGGTGCTCTGGATTTAGCACCATTTTTCTCTAGTCCCCACAAGCCTTAAATCCATTCCCAGACAACCTCTAAAACTACGAGCGCACAGGACATTCTGAGATTAAATCTCCCTCACTTGGTCCATATTTGAGTCCCACACAGTATTTAGCAGTTCTCTGACTTCTTTCATCACTCTTCATGCTTCCTGAATTTCCTTTTCTCAGTGTTCCCAATCTATACACATTTCATATCTCTCTGCCTCGGTCATCCCATTCCTACCAGCCCACAACCCCCCACACGCCCCTTCCTAATAGTTCTCCAGCACTCCTGGGTGGCGAGAAGAGTCCTTCTCATTGCCTGGGGACAAATCCCAGCATAGAAAAGCCCAGGTCCACTTTGATATAATGCAGCCTCGGTCTGGTAGCCACTCTCCGGTCACTTGAGTAGGTAGGAGGCAAAAAATGCTGTTCTCAACAGAATCCACACGACTTGGTTTGGAATTCCTAGTTGGGGCTGACCTGGATCTTACCACCTTGTCATAACCTTTGCTACAGAGAGAAGTCACGCCATTCATCACCTCCCGCGGAGCTCAGAGGACAATCAGCAAATTGTTATTAGTGAATGGTGCTTTTGTTATTATTTACTAGCCATGCCAGGAAAAACCAGTTATTCTATCACAGACTGCCTCTTACAAGCAATTAAAAAAAGGAGAGTCCAGGGAAAGACAGATAAGGAAGAATTTCTAAACCAGAAAAAAATAAAATAAAATGATTAAATGTGTACCCAATTTAAGATTTCATTTATCCTCCAGCAAAATGAAATGCAACCCATTCCAAAAGATATGAGAATCCACAAAACAATGTGGTCTATGAGAAAGAGACAGCCATGATTTTTCAGTTAATAAAATTTCAAAGCCTGCTTTCGGTAAGTATGAATCTGACTCTGGAATATTGTCTTGGAATCTCCAGATGCTGGTAACAGGTAAACCCAGGAAACCTGCATCTGAATGGGGATATGGCTTAATCTGGAAATAGACGCTGTTATTATGAGTAAGGGGTACAATTTATCTTTATGAAGACAGTTCACATACCACTTAGCTTCTTTATTTCTCCAGCTACATTCCAGCAGCCATTTGCCATGTTTGCTAAGTATGCCTTTAGCCAGAAAAGTTAGGCTGGGTCTAAAAGAAATCAAACACCATAATCAGTTTGTTTGTTTGTTTGACATTCTAATGTCTCTTTTCTGTCCCTGGTGGTTTTACTTTGCGGGCACCAGTGGGTGTGGGAGAAACCTGAATGTGTGTACCAAGGCAGTCAGGTGGTATCTTGTACCATGGAGGTGCAGTATTGAGGTTGGAAAATGGGATGCAGGAAAGGCAAATGTGCCAGTAATTCAGAATATTCACTTTGCGCTTTACAACTGACAACATGCACAAGTGATTTCAGTCTAGTGGATTCTTTATTCGACGGTTTTCAGCCTTTTTTGACCTTTAGACATAATGAGGCAGTGTGTCACACGCAGAGACACTCGAACTTAGGCCATCAAAAATAAAGTATCACATGATGACAGGTACCCTTACTGTATGAGAAACACTGTGTTACTTTCTATTTTATTCCATCTGATTTGTTAAAAATGATGGCCACACCCCTCTAAAATTGCTTTTGCAACCCACTAATAGGATGCAACTCTCAACATTCCTTTTTTTTTTTTTTGAGTTGAAGTCTTGCTCCATTGCCCAGGTTGGAGTGCAGTAGCACCGTCTCAACTCACTGCAACCTTGCCTCCCGAGTTCAAGTGATTCTCCTGCCTAGAGCTCCCTAGTAGCTGGGATTAAAGGCGCTTGCCACCACGCCTGGCTAATTTTTGTATTTTTAGTAGAGATGGGGTTTCACCATGTTGGCCTGGCTGGTCTTGAACTCCTGACCTCAGGCAATCTGCCCTCCTCGGCCTCCCAAAGTGCTGGACTTAAAGATGTGAGCCACCACACCTGGTTGCAACCCCCGGCTTTCAATTACCCTTTCAGTCAGTGGGCTGAACATTGTGGGCTCTTGCCCTCATCTCTACCTGCTTCTAAACTCTTTCTTGAATTCTCAAGGCTAGAAGCAACCATCTTACCAGCAAGGATCCACTGTCATTTCTGCAAGTACAATGCTCGTGTGTGAGATCTGGAAGGCAGAAGCCAAATGAAGTCATCCTTCCTCCAGCAGGAGCAGTACCCAATGACAGACCACTCACAGGTAAACATGAGCCTTTGCTGGGGCCAGCAGACTGGACCTTGCCCCGCCAGCCACTTGCCCCAGGAAGCTGTTTCTTGACCTCTGGGTGGAAGGAGCAACTTCCTGCCGCTCCCAGCTTCGCAGCGACACAGGCACCCGGAAAGCAGTGCTACTGCTCTCGCCTTCTGTTCTCCCAGCCTCTCCTGTGGTTTTTAAGTACCTAATTCCTAGTATTAAGTGCCCATTTGCTTTAAATATTGGTTCCTGTTTTTCTGACTGAGGCCCAGTTGAAACAGATAGATGCTAGGAATCTCTATTTTATTGTTGCGGAAACCAAGACTCGAAGTAGTCAAAAGTAGTAGCAAATCTGCAACTCCATCCAAGCTTCCTGATTACAAATTTCCTTTTTTTGAACTACACCACAGCTGTATGTACATTAAATAGTTGTTGGGTTTTTTGTTTATACAAACTTATATCTGAATTATGATGAAACTCCTCAGTGTTCTCAATTCTTTTTTTCTCCTCTTTGTCAAATTAAATCTTATTCTTTTGTGCCTCCATGAACCTACTGGCTGGAGTGCAGTGGTGTGATATTGGCTCACTGCAACCTCCACCTCCTGAGTTCATGCAATTCTCCTACCTCCACTTCCTGAGTAGCTGGGATGACAGGCATGCACCACGACACCCAGCTAATTTTGATATTTTTAGTGGAGATGGGGTTTCACCCTAGTGGCCAGGCTGACCTTGAACTCCTCCCTTCAAGGGATCAATCTGCCTTGGCCTCCCAAAGTGCTGGTATTATAGGCATGAGCCACCACACCCAACACAAAGTCTTTCAGTAAGAAGAAGACATTCTCTGCGAGACAGTTTGGGAAAAGGAGAATTTTTTCAAGGGATAAAATGTAAGAGTCTGCTTCCTAAAATGAAAACAGGACCCAGTCAATGAGGAAATGGAAGTCCACATAACTCTGCCAACAAAGAGGGAGAATGATCCTTATTGGATTCCAACAATTTATACTAACTGTGTTTCTTCATTTTCCCTTCACTTGATTTCCTCCACTGTTTTTTTTCTAATGATGAATCGTTTTACAAGGCAGTCTCAAGTCCTTTGTGCAATGAGACAGAGTTTAACAAAGTGTTTCCATAGACTCCCACCCTGCACATATGCTGAGGTCTAGAAAATGTTCCCTGCCACCTGAGGTTGAGATCTGACCCGATATCTAACTCTATGGTCAATGCCAGGCCAACAGCATGAGCTTCACCCAGGATTTTGTCAGAAATGTAGTCTCAGGCCCCGCCCCAGACCTGTGTTGGAAACTCTAGGAAATCTAGTACATGCCCAAGTTGGAGAACCATCGCTGTAGACATCTGACTCAAACCAGAAACACTTCCCCACCTACTTTCCCATTCACGGCCTCCATACCCACCATCGTAAGGCTGCATAAAAAGCAAGGGAAACACCAGAATTAAACAGAACTGCGTTCAACGCCACCTTCTAACATTCAGGGTGACCTTGTGCAAGACTGAGTCTGGCCTCTGAGGCTGGGCCTTTTAACCTGTAAAACAGAAACCATCATGCTACTTAGTGAGGCTGCTGTCGGAATTAGTCATAGTTCTTAATCAATGGCAGCAGCGATCACTTCTGTGTTGTAACACCCTTGCCTCTCTGCAGTAATATGAAGGCACACATTGGTTGTCAATTACACAGCTTGCGGCTTTCCCTCCGTGGGAATTGGAATCCATTTCAGCTGACAGATGAGTCAAGAAAAAAATGAGAATAAACATGAAGATACAGAAGGAACATAGTGAAGAAAGCACGCAAAAGAGAAAAAGAAGGAATGAGAAGAAAGCAAAAAATAGGTGAGCAAAAAAAAAGAACAGGAAAAGTTTAGGAAGAGTGAAGAAGGAAAAAAGTGATCAGGAAACAGGTGGGGAAAAAGAGAAAAGAAAAAGTGGGGAAAGAGAAAAGAAGATGAGAAAAGAGAGAGCATCAGTGGAAGGGAGGGAAATGAATGAGTCCACCTTCCGCTGGGCGCCGAGCTTTCTGTCCCTTCTAGCATGAGACTCTACCTAATTGTTCTGTTCCTCCAAGCGGCTTCTCAGACTAGAAAGTGGCCTTGTGTCTGGAAAAAGCCATAAGCATCTTATGTGCATATGTTCCACCTAATCCCTGGCAGTGCAGCCTCGGTGCCTGCAGATGGGGTCTTGGGTCTGGGCCAGGTGCCAGGTGGCGTGGGCAGCTCAGACAACTCTAGTCCCTGTACCCACAAGCCAGAAGTACGAGTGGCACCCCTTATCTCCCCAGACCCTGGCCAGGAGCAGGAAGGGCTTCCTCCTTTCCCAATTGAAGGGCTGGAAACTAAAGAAAGTCCTGATTCTATTTCCAGTCTCCTCACATTGGTTCCTCCCTAAGCTTTTCCTCCCAAAGCCGGCTTGGTCTGGATGGGCAAATATCCAGTTATTTCAAATGAAAAGATGAGAGTGAGAGGAAGAGAGGGGGAGAGAAGAGAGGGACAGGGAGGAAAGGAAGGAAGAATGGAAAAGAGCAAGAAAGGAGAAGAGGAGAGGAGGGGAGGTGAAGGGAGGAGAAGGGAACTGGGAGGGGAAACTGCCCTTTCACTTACAACTCCACCTGGAAACCCAGCATTTGCCCAGAAGAGCGTCACCCCACACACAGATTTTTTTTTCACAAGTTTTGCTTTTCCTTTCTTTTCTTTTCTTTCTTTTTTTAAAAAACAGGAATAAATTCAATCCAAGAGCCTCATGAGAGGAGATCCCTCAGCCTGCTAGAAGGAGCGTCCTGTCTGGAAATCACAGGAATTAGGAGAAACCACAACTTTGCTCAACTCTCAGTGTAACATAAAACATGTTAGCACTTGGGAAAAGGCAGGTGAGTGAGAAAGAAAAGCCCTTGCCACGAACTCGTTCCTTCCTGGTTGTCTGTCCAGGTCTGCCTGCCACCCACCCACCAATCGAGAGACCTCTGTCTCCACACCATCCTCCCCAGATCCTGGCCCACATCCTGGCCACTCTGCAAGATGATAGGTGTCGTCAACCTGCCACCCACTTGAACTTAGAGAGAAAATGTGTTAAGGAAACAGAAGAAGGAGGGGAAATAATGTGAATACCAAATGTATGCTATATACCAAGTAGGTTAGCAGGGCAAGCCTTCAGTGAAAGGTGAGAAAGCAGCGTTCGGCCGCGCAGCTGCACTTGGGAGTTGAGAGTTAGGCTTCATTCACTCACATGTCATTGTGGCAGCGATAAAGGCTGCCAAGAAGCACTTGAGCTTTAAAAACTGCCCAAGCATGATGGGACGGAACAGGATGGGGTGGGAGGGAATCTTCAGATGGGGTCGGCAGATGCTGCCTAGAGCAAGTGGTCACGCACTCGAGAACACCTTATGTGTAATTCACCAGAGTTGGGCAGAGCTCCTCTCAGAATTTCACCTCGGCCACTCCTTCACAGTCAAGGTTTTAGGGCAGCACTTCCAATGAGAATGGAAATAGGCACACCTTTTGCTTTTTCCCAGACACAGAATTCAACCATTAGTGCAATGTGTGGGAGAAACAGACTTTCCAGGTTTGCTGTTTAAATCTCTCCAAGGAAAGGTATTCACAACACACCAGGCTGGGATGAGTCCTTCAAAATACTCCTTTCAGCTCCATTCTAAAGCAAACAAGCACAATCCCTTCAAAAACTGCCTTTGGGAAGGGCTGAAGAGTAGTCAGGAGATTCTACCCTGACTTCATCTGGCCATTTACGTAACAAATAATTACTCTAGTATCTGTACTCAGGGCCAGCTCTGCCACATACCCCTCCCTCCACTTCTCCATCCAGTTAATCCTCACCATGGTGCCCTTCAGAGCATGCCCAGGCCAACACCTATACCACCTTTGGGGAGGAGTAATTTTTTAAAAAAGAAAAAAAATCCACTCTTTTTTTCTCCTTCCTTACGGCAGAAAGTCCAGAATTATTAGATAATGATAACCGAAAACTGTACAATGTAAATTACCAACAGTTTCCCCCTGGAAGACTGAAAACAAAATTACCTTAAGCCAGTGGAATTCTTTAACATACTACAAAGGCAAGCTCTAAAATAGCACACATGGACTGAGCTTTGCACATGTCTAGGTAACTTTCTGTACCCAAATACGGAGCAGCCCATTTCTTACAGAAAATATCCACTTCCAGATGGAAGCTTGGGTGAGCCTTGTCAGGAAATTCTCTTTCTTGGAAGCAAAGAAGTCTATTATGGAAGATTGAGGACTTTTTTTCTTTAATTTACTTCAGAGATAGGATTACGCTATGTTGCCCAGGCTGGTTGCAAACGCCTAGGCTCAAGCAACCTTCCTGCCTCAGCCTCCCAAAGTGCTGGGATTACATGCACGAGCCATCCTGCCCAGCCAAGGCTGCAGGTCTAAAGAGAGGTCCCCAGAAATTATTTTTGAGGTCATTCATGTTCCAGGAACTCCATCTTTGCATGCAGACTCCAGAAGCCACAGAATGACCTGTCTGCCCGAAGGACTTTGGAAGGGCCCCAGGCTCCAGCGTCCCGGTACTAATAATGTCTTTCTGGTGTGCATGCACACGAAAGCCCATAACTACATTTCTCTTGAACAAAACCAGGGATAACAAAACGTGATTGTAATTTTACAAGTGTCTTTAAAAAATACATACTTCATGTTTCAGAACAGTCTTAGATCTACGGAAAATTTCACAAAATAATACATACAGTTCCCATGTACCCTGATACCCATGCTTTTTTTGGTGGGTTGGGGGGGGTGGCACAGAATCTCGCTCTGTTGCCCAGGCTGGAGTGCAGTGGCACAATCTCGGCTCACCGCAACCTCCACCTCCTGGGTTCAAGCGATTCTCCTGACTCAGCCTCCTGAGTAGCTGAGACTACAGGCACGCCACCACCACGTCCGACTAATTTTTATATTTTTAGTAGAGACAGGGTTTCACTATGTTGACCAGGCTGGCCTCAAACTCCTGACCTTGTGATCCACCCGCCTCGGCCTCCCAAAGTGCTGGGATTACAGGCATGAGCCACTGCCCCCAGCCCCTGATACCCATTTTCAGGGCACACTTGCTAGCAATTAATAAACCAGTATTTGTTATTATCAACTGAAGTCCACGCTTTGTTCAGATTTCCTAAATTTGTGCCGTAGCTTTCTGTTAACATTTTTTTTTCTTTCTGCACACTGCATTACATTAAGAATTCATATCTCCTTCAGCTCCTCTTGCCTGTGATAGTTTTTTAGACTCTCCCAGAGCATTGTGTTTGATGACTTTGGCAGTTTTGAGGAATATTGTTCAGAAATTTTGTAGAGCATTCCTTGACTGGATTTGTCTGATGATTTCCTTATGATTAGAGTAGGTTATGGGCTTTGGGGAGAAAAAGCATAGAAGTGAAGCACCATTCTGCGCATATCATGCCAAGCTTCCACACCATCGATATGACCTCTGACTATTGATGCTGACCTCGATTGCCTCACTGAGGTACTGCTGGTCAGATTTCTCCACTGTGAAGTTACTCTTTTCCCCTTTCTCCATAGGGAAGTCACTATGCGCAGTGGACACTTAAGGAATGGAGAGCTATATCCCACCTGCTTGAGGGTGAAGTTCTCTACATAAATTCATATCTGGAATTCTTGTATATGAGAGATCTGTTGACCTGTCCCATTTATTTAATTACATTAGTATAGACTTGTGGATATTGTTTTGCATTGTAACTCAATGCTACTTTATTTTATGGCTCAAATTGTTCCTGCTTTGGCCATCGGGAACTCTCTCCGGTGGCTCCTGCGTCCCTTTGACATATCCCTGTCAATTTAGGGGAGGGAAGAGAACACTTCCTTACTTTCTGGCACTACAATATGCCTCAGACTCATTTTGTATATTTTTCACCCAGTCCTATTTCTCCAAGCAGCTCTGGGTCGTTTTAGGTGAGAATAGTACTAGAAACCAAGATCTGGGTGCTAGGTGTACTCCTTGCTACGAGGGTGTCTTTTTATTGTTTCATTGGTTGGTTGCTTTTTTAGGCCCTGTCAGCTGACACAAAAAAGAAATATTTGTATACTAATCTATATACATACATACACACACACGCATGCATATACACATATATATAAACATACATACACAGTTTTATATATATATAATATTTCTATATGTAACCATCTCTATATTAAGCTAAACATGAGTTTTTACTGATGTTTCCAACTATAATCTGTTACCACATGGACCATTCTAGTTTCTTTCTCTTGATTATCTGTAAATTCCCACTCCAACAGTGTGAAATCTGGCTCCTACTATCCACTATCCATTTATTTCATGTACATCCCAGTATAGGTAGAGCAACAATAAGAATTGTTAACCTGTAACACTGTGGGAAGTAATGTTATCAGCTAGAGTCCAGTGCTTATGTGCAGTTCCTTTTGCCTTTAGTCTCACATACTCTACTCATTTCCAATAGCACTTAAGTCAACACCTTTTCTCCCACCCTCTTCAGTGAGGTTGTTCCATACATTTTTTAATACAGTAAGGCTCTCTTATTATAGTCTGCATTCCTTCCTGAGATCCCACAACCTTCTAAATGACCTTTTCTTTTTTTTACACTGTATATGTTAAGTTTTATGGGTTTTGACAAATGCATAATGTCATGTATCTGCCATTATAGTACCATCCAGAATAATGTCACCACCTCAGAAATCTCCTGTGGTTCATGTGCTTATTCCTCCCACTAACTCCTGGCAACCCCTGATCTTTTTATTATCTCTATGGCTCTGTCTTCTCTGGTCTGTCGTGTAGTTGGAATCATTCAGTATGTAGTCTTTTCAGACTTGCTTCTTTCACTTAGTAATATGCATTTAAGGTTTCTCCATGTCTATTTGTATCTGGTTTGTTTTTTCATTGACTCCCAGAAAGAAAAAATAAGCAGCCCAAATCTGTCACTTCACCTAATTTTCTTTCCCAACCCAAGCAAAACCATTTCCTACCCATCTGGATTCAGATATCATTCAAGAAAACACGTTCCTGGACCCCCACATGAAACTGCAGTCCCTGACCCTCACTCTTTCCTGCCTTTATCATTTAGCACTTTCTCATACACCTTTACTTTTTATTTGTTTAAATTCTTTAATGTCTGTCTCCATGAGGACAGGGGTTATTGCTATTTTACTTTTGTTGTTTCCAGCACTTGAAACAGTGTCTGCCACATAGGAGCCCTCAGTAAATAATAAATCAAATGGACACCCCAAAAAATGTTTATGTGCATTTGTGTACTTGACTCCATGGCTTGCATGCCCCTTGAGTTGAGAGGAAGTTAAGAAATTAGCGTGGGAAGATGGAGTGAGGAGGTATAAGGAAGTGATGTCTGCTCTCAGTTCTTTATCCTACCTACATGCTTGCCATGGTGCCTGACATTTCCCTCTTAGAGGTTAGTTTACTTGGGGTTCTTTTTCTCTATTAGAAGTTTGACTTTTGTTTTTAAATGTTTAATAAAATGGTTTTGGCTGGACGTAATGGTTCATGCCTATAATCGCAGCACGTTAGGAGGTTGAGGCGGGTGGATCACTTGAGGTCAGGAGTTTGAGACCAGCCTGGCCAACATGGTAAAACCCTATCTCTACTAAAAAATACAGTAAATTTGTAGTGGTTCATGCCTGTTATCCCAGCTACTCGGGAGGCTGAGGCAGGAGAATCACTTGAACCCAGGAGGGGGAGGTTATGGTGAGCTGAGATTGTGCCACTGCACTCCAGCCTGAGCGACACAGCGAGACTCCGTCTCAAAAAAAAAAAAAAAGTCTGGACACGGTGGCTCACGCCTGTAATGCCAGCTCATTGAGAGGCTGAGGCAGGTGGATTACCCGAGGTTAGGAGTTTAAGACCAGCCTGGCTGACAGTGAAACCCCATCACTACTTTAAAAAAATACAAAAATTAGCTGGGCATGGTGGCGGGCATCTGTAATCCCAGATACTGGGGAGGAGAATAGCTTGAACCCAGGAGACGGAGGTTGTAGTGAGCCAAGATCACACCAATGCACTCTAGTCTGACAACAAGAGCAAAACTCCACCTCAAAAAAAAAAAAAAAAGAATAGTTTTAAATGATTTTTAAAATTTCTGAATGTTTATTGTAATGAGTCAAATAATTAAGAGAAACTCAAAGAGTATTAAAGAAGAATCTTAAATCTCTTCCCCACTCTCTTGAACTGCACTTAGACCTGGGTATCTGGCGCCCGCGCCCTCAGCCCTCTGCATTAGAAGCCCAAGCCTTAACCATGGAACAGGAGTCTTCAGGGCCAAGAAGACATGCCCATCTGGAATCAGTGATTCTCCTTCTAGACCACATTCAAGGTGCCCAGGATGCTAGAAGTCTCTGTCCACCTGGCCTCAAGCCCTCTTCCAAAACCAAAGTGGGCCTTCCCCTGGGCCTGTCCTCCCAGTGGCAGACTGGCCCAGGATGAGTGCACCCCTAGACCCCAGGAGCATTTGTGTGGAGTGGATGAACCGGGGTAAGCAGGGCGGGGTGCCGATGATTGTGTGCACCAGGTTTCCTCAGGTGCACAAGGGACTAGAGTAAAAAGCAGGAAAGACAGGGCCCAAGTTTCCACTTGACTCTTGCCTTGGGCCCACCACCTGCCTCACAATGTTAAGAGCAGGCCAGCCTTTCCCACTGTAATCCCATTCTCCCAAGGTGACAGTGGTAACGGTTTTGGTATGTAAACTTCACACCCTCCTGTATGGGTTCATAAACACACAGAAATATAAACACATTTGGAAGGGGTTTCCTCTTTTTCTCTATCACTTGTTTATGAAAATGGTATCCTCATACACAATATAACATATGTCATGGTCCTCTCCTCTGTATGTGGGTCCAGTACATTCTTTTTATTAGCTTCATCATATGCCACAGAATTAATACGTTTCCTCATGATGGGATATTCAGTGTTTCCTCCCTACCCTACGCTGCCCCGCACCTTAAACAATGCTGAAATAATCTTTATATCTACAGTCTTATGTCCTGGTGCTTTTATTTTGTCAGCTACAACTTGGATTCCTAGAAAGAGGATTAATGATTCAGTCAAAAAATATAAACATTTATGTTATAGATGCTTCCAGAGTACTTTGGTAAATACAGCAATTCATACCCCCACTGGCAATGGATAACATGCTCATTTCACCAAACCTCCCCAAGCTGGATGCTCTGAATTGTTTTACAGTTTGAAGGTTGGATAGGCAGAAACTGACGTCTGGTTAATTTCACTTCTGTTTCCCTCACTGGGGTGAGGCTCAGTATCTTTTCATGTACTCTGGCCATTCGTATTTCCTCTTCTATAAATTGCCTATCATTAGCCTTTGCCCATTTTTCTTCTGAGGTATTAGCTTTCTCATATCAAATTATAAGCATTTGTTAATTAATAAGCTTCTGTAGTTATAAGATTATCAACTTTTTCTTGGTGTTTATCAAATTTAAGGTGTATTTTTCTCATGTAGATAGTTCTCATTTTGGGGGGTAGTCAAATCTATCAATATTTTTTCTTTTTAAATGTTTCCTAGATTTCTTAGCTTTTTTAAAAAGGAATCTCTACCTATTCTCCTAGATTTTATTCTACTCTTTTTATTGTCATATGCTTCTGTCCTCACTTCATAATAGAGCCCATTCAGAAAACAAAGGAGTCCACAAAAAGGAGAGTGTCCCTGAATTCTGTATTCTTAGGTGTTCTCCTCTGCCTACCATTAAGACTAAAATTTCTTTTTGTTGTTCTTGCTCTATCACCCAGACTGGAGTGCAGTAGTGAGATCTCGGCTCACTACAATCTCCGCCTCCCAGGTTCAGGTGATTCTCATGCCTCAGCCTCCCGAATAACTGGGATAACAGGCATGCGCCACCATGCCTGGTTGATTTTTCTATTTTTAGTAGAGATGGGGTTTTGCCATGTTGGCCAGGCTGGTCTCAAACTCCTGGCCTCACGTGATTTGCCCGCCTTGGCCTCCCAAAATGCTAGAATTACAGGCAGGAGCCACAGATCCCACCCATTAGATTAAAATTTCTTGTCTCCAATCTTTTCTTAACATGTAAGCAATCCTGCAAAAGTAACATCAACATCATTGCTCAAATCTTCATCAGCAAATTAGGCTGGAATTTATGAGAGATTTCTAAGGACAGACATGTTGGGAGAAATAAAAGGCAAAAAACAGAAGGAAGAAGAAAGAGGTGTCAGGGTTCTCTGCACTCACACTTTCATCCATAGAGCAGGAATAGAGTGTCTCCTCTGCATAAGTGCGATCTATGAAGAAACAAGACTCAAGGGACAGCATGGTCCCTGTTATCCAGCGGTTTATCGTTAGAGGGGAAGTGAAGCCCTACAGTCCAAGGGAGCGTATACAAGGTATGGACCAGGGCAGAGAAGAAAGATCACTTCTGACTGGGCTATTAGGGAAGACTTCAAAGAAGTGAGTATGTGGCTAGGTGGAAGGATTGCTTGAGCCCAAAAGTTCGAGGCCACTGTGTGCTATGATCGTGCCACTACACTCCACCCTGGGCACACAGTGAGACTTGTCTTAAAAAAAAAGTGAATTTTATATTATTTATTTGTTCATTTATTTATTTATTTATTTTTGAGACAGGATCTGGCTCTGTTGCCCAGGCAGGAGTGCCGTAGCCCAATCTCGGCTCACTGCAACCTTCGCCTCCTGAGTTCAGGCAATTCTCCTGCCTCAGCCTCCCCAGTAGCTGGGACTACAGGTGCGCAACCAGCCACCACATTTTTTGTATGTTTAGTAAAGACAGGGTGTCCCCGTGTCGCCCAGGCTAGGGAGTGAATTTTGAATGAGGTTTCAAGAATAGCTACAATTTCAACAGGTAGAAGAGGAGGACTTTCAGAATAGCATGAGCAAGGACACAAAAGTGGGCGGAGGCGGAGCATTTTGGGGTAAGGAGCTTATCCAGACAAAAGGTGCACCCAGAGGAGCCACGAGAGCTCTGCCTGGAAGGTCGGTGAGTCCAGACCTCAGCAGGCAGAAGAATGGCGACAACGTGGCCTGCTTGGTCCCTGTGCTGGAGCTGGCTCTGAAAACAGCAGGGGTACAGCCCAGGATCCCCACTTCCATCTGATCTTCAGAATCACCTGAAGCACCTTAAAAATACAGATGCATTACACTCACACCTATTAAATCTAAATGCCTCAGTAATTTTGATGATATGCCAGCTGGGAACTTCTACTTCTGGCTAAATCTGCCCCAAAAGGAAGTGTGAAGACATTTGTAGGATTCCTTGGAAATTGTGTGTTCCTCCACTTCCCCTATGAAAACACAGCGGGTTGGTAGAAAAGACCCAGCTTCCTTCTCTTGGCTTTTTCCCCAGTAACTGTGCCCGGATTCTCTGTAGGTGTCTGCTTTGTGTGAGTTCAGTAGGAGGCAGTTCTAAAGAAAAAGACAATGGGGCCGGGTTGTATCATTTGAGACTTGAGTCAAGTCATACCAGAAGCCACACACAGTCTGCCCTGGAATGCTTGGTTACAATGGACAGTAAATTCCCTTTTCTTTTCCTTTATTTTTTTCCCCCCATATTGTTTTCATGGTTTTTTGTTTGTTCTTGTTTTTAAGAGATGGGATCTTGCTCTGTTTCCCAGACAACTCTCGAACTCCTGGCCTCAACCCCCAACCCCATCTCTGCCTCCCAAAGTGCTGGGATTATAGGCGTGAGCTACTGTACCTGAGTCAATTCCCTTTTTTGATTAAGCCTGTTTGGATTAGGTTTCTTGTCGACCTGCAACTGAAAGAATTATCACTAATACAAGGTACATACAAAGTCCTGAAAGGTAAGCGCCTTGAAGCACAAGAAAAGCAGGAATCCTCAGTCTTCTTTATAAGGAAGAGGTCCTCAGGAGAGAGACACGGGCCACTGGCACTTGAATTTATCTGGAATATTCATAAGCTTCTAGAAGTGCAAAGAAAATGATTTATTTTCTTGGCCAAAGAAGGACTCTCCTGATAATGTACCAATTTCACCTCCTTGCTTCCTTTGGCTGTGTTGCAGATTTGACAGCATTAAAATGGCACATTATAAAAAAAATCTTTATATTATATAAGCATAAAGTGTTCTGCAAAAATCAGGAAGAACTGTGCTGGTTTGGTGACTGCCGAGTCATAAAAGTAAAACATAAAAAGTACGGTTTGTCATAAACAGCACTCTAAAGGATTCAGTGAGCCTAACATGAATATAAATTACCAAAAGTAGAGATAGTGCACGGGGAAAAAGTAAGGTTACCGGTGTATTTTAGTTAAAAAGTCAGTAAATTCTGATAATTTACAAGCTGGAATGGCCAACAAAATAACTTCAGGGAAGAAAGTTTAAAAATAATGATAAAAAAAATAAAATAACGATTGATTGCATTCGAGGGAGAGGAGGAAGTCTTTTTTTTTTTTTTTGGGGGGGGGGGACAGAGTCTCGCTCTGTCACCCAGGCTGGAGTCAGCAGCGCCTTGGCTCCCTGCAACCTCCACCTCTTGGGTTCAAATGATTCTCCCGCTTCAGACTCCCAAGTAGCCAGGACTACAGGTGCACGCCACCACGCCTGGCTAATTTTTGTATTTTTAGTAGAGACGAGGTTTTACCATATTGTTCAGGCTGATCTCAAACTTCTGATCTTGTGATCTGCCTGCCTTGGCCTCCCAACGTGCAGGGATTACAGGTGTGAGCCACCATGTTGTGCTGTCTTTTTTTTTTTTTTGGTAACCTGCAGCTCTTTCTTGATGTTTTTCATTTCTGTGTCTGTACCAGGCAGCTGATCAGAAGGATCCCTTTTATCTGCCACCATGTGTTTTTAAACAGTGTGGTCAGTTTGAGATGTAACTTTGGTAGGTCATGTTTATTTGCTCTTACTTCGTCATGAAATTACTAA
Source organism: Cheracebus regulus (assembly GCA_963574635.1). Classification (NCBI taxonomy): domain Eukaryota; kingdom Metazoa; phylum Chordata; class Mammalia; order Primates; family Pitheciidae; genus Cheracebus; species Cheracebus regulus. The sequence goes on from CAUYQU010036934.1 coordinate 100,938, forward strand.
AGGGACAATTGTCAGATTTCTGTACTAGCTGGTGGAGGGATTGCTTTCTTGTTTTACCCATATAGTATATATCTTTTATTTCAGAGTCGATAGCTGGGAGAGAGCATTTAAAATTCATGTAAGTACTCATTTTAGAGATGAGAGAGAAGGAACAGATCTAAAGAATGATCATTGGTGTGTTACACCATCCTCAGTACAGTATCCCCTAGTATACTTGGGGAATTGGTTCCAGGACCCTGACATATATCCGAAATCTGCAGACACTCAAGTCCCAAGTCAGCCCTGCAGAACCTGAGTATGTGAAAAGTCAGCTCTCCTTATACATCAGTTTAGCATCCCACCAATACTGTATTTTCCATCCACCTTTGGTTGAGAAAGTCACGAAAGTTGACCCCTGCAGTTCAAACTCCTGTTCAAGGATCAACTGTAAAATGTTATTGGAGAACAACCACGCCCACTTCTTTATGTATTGTCTGTGACTGCTTACATGCGACAAAGGCAGAATTGTAGTAGTTTCAAAAGAGACTATATAGAGCAAAACCAAAAATATTTACTGTGTGGCCCATTACAGAAAAAGTTTTTAAATCCCTGCTGTAGAACTCAAGTCTCCCAATTATATGATGAATTGACTTCATTTCACCCAATATTTACAACACCTGCCATGAGCTGGGCCTTCCAGATGATTAAGACAGCCCCAGAACCTTCGCTCCTGGAGCTCCGCTGGTATTCTTTCTACTACGACACTATCCTTCTCAGTTAACAACAGGAAGTGGAAAACTCGAAGTTCATTTATTTAACAAATATTAAGCACTACTATATCCCCAGCACTGTTCCAGGCTTTGGGAATCCATCCAGAAGCCATAAACATATAAATCCCTGTCTTGGCCAGGTGCGGTGGCTCACGCCTGTAATCCCAGCACTTTGGGAGACCGAGGTGGGTGGATCACCTGAGGTCAGGAGTTTGAGACCAGACTGGCCAATATGGTGAAACCCCGTCTCTATTAAAAATACAAAAATTAGCCAGATGTGGTGGCAGATGCCTGTAATCCCAGCTACTCGGGAGGCTGAGGCAGGAGAATCACTTGAACCTGGAAGCAGAGGTTACAGTGAGCTGAGAGAGCGCCACTGCAGTCCAGCCTGGGCAACAAGAGCGAAACTCCATCTCAAAAAAAAAAGAAAGAAAATAAACCCCTGTCTTCATGGAATATACATTTCAGTGAGAAGAGGTAGACATAGATAGTATTCTTAATTTCTATCCCATAGATAAAGAACTGCCCAAGGTGACAGCTAGTGAGGGCAGAGCTGGAACCAGAGCCCAAGGCTGACTGACTAATATACAGGTTTTTCCAAGAGATGATTTTGCCTCCGTATAGAAGAGCATGATGTTTCAGTGGATCTCTCTCCTTCAATTCAAAATCTTGATCTGTCAGGGGAGCTGGACCAACCCATCGGGTGGCAGGCAGGGGTCCAAGGGCGTGAAGGGATGGGAAAAACTCACCCCTGACCTCCCAGCCAAGTTCTGGCCTCTCATGCACCAAATTCCTAAGCACAGAACTGGGAAGTCAGATCCTCGGCAGCCCTTCCTACGGGACAGTCCTGCAGGTCCATCAGTGTATTTGATGGTTTAAATGAACGTCTGTCTGGGGCAGAAACTGCAAACAGGATAGGAGAAGTTTGTTTGAATTTCCCTTTGGGACCTCAAAGCAGCAGGTGGAGAGAAAGAACTTTTTAAATTTCCATGTCGCCAGTGAGGAAAAGTGGAAGGAAGGAAGAAAGAGAAAAACAAAAGGGAGAGGAGGGATCACAAGAGCATGTGAGAGTCAAAACTGGAAATAGATATGAGAGTCTCTGGAATCATTTCCTTTGTTCTGGCTTCAAACAGAGACCCTTCCTCTCTCTGCAGACCACCCTCCAGGAAGGTTAGCATAATAGGAGTAAGTGCATATAAACATTTTACTCCATGAGAATTCTGTCAAAAAGACTTTCATCTTTGCATTTTGATTTTAGGGTGAAGAAGTCTGATGCTTTATTAAACTGGAAAACTCACCTGCCCAAACCATTGCTTTTGTCAATGATTCTGCACTGCTGAAAGTAATCAGTACTTTCTGACAAACCACCTAAAATGAACCCATCCTGTGCTACTGTCTGGGCTTTAAAGAATATGTAGAAACCTTTTAAAGTAGTATCTGGGCCAGGTGTGGTGGCTCACGCTTGTAATCCCAGCACTTTGGGAGGCCAAGGCGGGCGGATCACCTGATGTCAGGAGTTCAAGACCAGCCCGGCCCACCTGGCAAAACCCCGTCTCTACTAAAAATACAAAAAATTAGCCAGGCGTGGTGGTGGGCACCTGTAATCCCAGGTATTCGGGAGGCTGACACAGGAGAATTGCTTCAACCCGGGAGGCGGAGGTTGTGGTGAGTGGAGATTGCACCACTGCACTCCAGCCTAGGCGACAGAACAAGACTCCATCTCCAAAAAAAAAGAAAGAAAAATTAGCCGGGTATAGTAGCACATGCCTATAGTCCCAGCTACTCGGGAGGCTCAGGTAGGAGAATCACTTGAACCTGGGAAGCGATAGAGTGACAAACAACAACCACAAAAATTAGCTGGGTTTGGTGGCTTACACCTATGGTCCCAGCTACCTGGGAGACTGAGGTGGGAGGATCGCTTGAGCTCAGGAGGTCAAGGCTGCAGTGAGCCGTGATTGCACCACTGCACTCCAGCCTGGGCAACAGAGCAAGACCTTGCCAAAAAGAAAAGGAAGGAATGAAGGAACTAAAGCAGAATGGGAGATAGGGATGATGGGTGGGTGGGGTTGCATTCCACAGAGCCGTCAGATAATGGCAGGAAGGAGCTAGGATAATGGCAGGAAGGTCTGGGAAAAGCATCCCAGGATGAGGAACCAGCAGAGATTCTGGTTCTCAGGACCAGGTTTGGAGGCTGCTGGCAGCAGAGGAGCTGAGGGCTGTGAGCTGGCCGAGCTCTTACAGTGAGCATGCTGAGCCCCATAGGTCACCAGTCAGAGCGTGGGTTCTATTCTAATGTGATGGGAAGCCATGAGAGGATTTTCTGCAGTCAAGTCAGGTGATTTGTGTTCTCAAATGCTGCCCGGGGACTTGGGATGAATCACCTACGGAGGAAGAGCAGTGGCGAGGGGACCAGTCGAGCCCCGCTGGTGGGATGAGTCGGCCAGGAGGAGGGTTGCTAGCTGTGTTCCTCGTCTGTCTTGTTCTCTGCCACATCCTGGCCCCCAGGCAAAGCCTGGCCTCAGTGCACGGGGTAAATAGGATTGCAGGAATGACTGAAATCCTGGCCTGACGGAGCTCACAGCTTTCCATGTGAAGCAAATACGCAGATCTGTTTGTTATGACCCAGATATGTGGTGACCAGGGCAAATGTTTGACAGAGGAGTGATGGGTGGGGGCTGGGGTGTCTTCCTAGAACAGCCCTGGAGGAAAGCAGGCAGTGCAGCTGGGACGCCCGGCCGCTGTCCCCTGGGGCTGGTGGAAGGGTGTGGAGTGAGAGGGAGGGAGCGAGGCTGATCTGGGAGGCAGGCATCCCATGGCAGCCTCACTGGGAACTTTGCCTCACCTTTACTCAGGGAATCAGGCCCTTCTCCCTCCCCCCAGGGCTTGCTTCATTCCCCCTGACTTCCTTGGGGCATACTCAGAAATTCCTTTCAGTTCCCCTTTCTCCTGGATGGGCCAAATACCCTCCACACCCTCGGTCCATCCAGAAGTACTGAGTCAACAGCCCTTTACCAGAACCCACCTCCATCTCTTTCCACACCTGCAGCAGGACTGTTCCCAGGAATGAGGTTGGGCAGGACCCGAGAGCAAGGTGTGAGCTGGTGTGCAGAACCACCCGGAGGTGGAAGGAAGCTAGACTCTAGAGCAGGGCGCCTCTGACACTTGTCCCGCACATAGGTCTCCCAGGGATGGCTGTGTGGGTCCGAGGTGGGATGGAAACTTGCATTTCTTGCAGGCTGCTGGGGATGCTGGTGCTGAGGCTTCCAGATCACCCTGGAGGCATGGCTCTGTATGAAGGCAGGGTGAGGCTGGCAGAGGAGAGACAAATACAGTCACAATTTACTGAGTGCCAGACTCAGGGCTAAGGGCATTATGTGAATAATCTCATTTAATCCTCACCAGCCCTGTGAGTTGGCACCGTTATTATGCCTGTTTAACAGATGAGATTTAGAAAAACGGGCACACTTGCCCAAGGTCGCATAGCTTGCGAGTGAGACTTGAACTCAACTGTCTGACTCCAGCACTTGAACTATTAAGATAAATTGCAAAGGGATAAATCTTGATCATCTAACTAGGATGTGTTGTAAGTGACATCTAGAGAAAAGATCAAGAAATAAAAAAAGATATCCATACATCCAAATGTGTAGCAGCAAAGGGAAAAGTGTATATCGTATATGCAGCTATGACTGGGCCCAATAGAATTTTGAGATGCCTCAGCGGCTGAACCAATCAAGATTCAAAATACCCGTGATGAAAGAAAAAAGAGAGTGTGACACACATTACCCTCTCTGCTTTGAATCTATCTAAAAATCTACATTTCAGGATAAAATTCCCTTCACATTTAAAAATTTCTCTTTCATTTCTGTTGTTCCACCCCAGTACACCCCAGGGCATTTTATTCAACATATGTTGTAGGTTATTTATCTAAATTGTCTTTGTTTTTTATTTGTAAAGTATAATAGATAAGCACCTAGTATAAATTATTTCAGATTGCTGTACTACTCTACAAGTTAAACAAGAGATTTGTTGAAATGCAGCTGTGGAGTTACGGCCTGACTTGGTATGAAGAGCCTTTAGGTGTTGGACAGGGAAAAAATGTTGGACAGAGAAAAAATGTTGGACAGAATTCTCCTTGCTGGACATCGTGCACATTGAAAATTAAATTACTTTGTGGAATTTAAGTATTTATAATCAGCACAACTCAAGTAAAGGCAACAATCTGGTTTAAATCCTTCACAAAAGGAAACTCAACAGTGGAGCATCTGAAGGATGAACTAGCCCAACTCTTCTTTCCTAGGGAGAAAGCCCCTTGAATGTTACAAAGGCTTAAAGCATGACCTTGCATTTTTATCCCTCGGCTTCCTCATTTTTGTAGATTTCAAATCAGACCCAAAAGACTGTCTCATGCAGTTAAATAATGAGGTGTCTGGATTAATGACTCCAAAATGAGACTGGAGAGAGAACAGACTGTTTCTCCTCTAGGCTGCCCTAACTCTCAGCCTCTTGGTCCTCCAGGCACCCCATAAACATAATCTTGTGTGCTTCTGGTCATCCCACCTTGTATAAGCACTCCATGGGCTTATTATACACACAGGCTCTTGGTCGGGAGACAGCAGTGAAACTGATAGGTTGTAATTCACGTTCCAGTGAATCATATGCAGGAGGGGAGGAGCCTGACCAAAATAATGAGGCGTTCTTTGTCTTAGTTTTGCTTTTTAAACAAGTTTCCTAAACCTTGGTGAGCTCCATGTTCAAAGGAGTTGAGGAGCATTCTATTCAGGAAATTCCGGTATTCCTTATAAAATTGAAATTAAAATGCTCTCCGCCGGGCGCGGTGGCTCACTCCTGTAATCCCAGCACTTTGGGAGGCCAAGGCGGACAGATCACCAGGTCAGGAGTTTGAGACCAGCCTGACCAACATGGTGAAACCCTGTCTCTACTAAAAATACAATTAGTTGGGCATGTTGGCACTCGTTTGTAATCCCAGCTACTCAGGAGGCTGAGGCAGGAGACGAAGGTTGCAGTGAGCCGAGATCCCACCACTGCACTCCAGCCTAGGTGACAGAGCGAGACGCTCTCATCTGTACTTGCTCCCCCAGGCCTTGGAGACTTGGTCCTCCGGACTCCCATGTGCGTAGATCTTGTATTGTCGCCGTGGTGCTTTTTCTCAGCTCTTCCTCTGAGTGGCAGAAGGAACACTAAAGGAACACTAAAACTCAGATTTCCTGCTTTCAGTGCAGGCCTTTCTTCAGATGCTGAATGCCCTTGTATGTTCACTCCGGATTGATTAATATCTGACTGACACACCCCTGCTTCCATCCTCAATTCCTGTATCTGTATGCCTGATGATAGCTAGTGTTTTACCTTTGGAGGAAAACAAATTCCAGCTTTCCAACAGAAAGCCCCAGATTTAGCACCTGTTTTTTTGGACACCGAATCTCACACTGTCGCCCAGGCTGGAGTGCCGTGGTGGCACAATCTCAGCTCACTGCAACCCCCGCCTCCTGGGTTCAAGCAGTTTTCCTGCCTCAGCCTCCTGAGTAGCTGGCATTACAGTCACACGCCACCCGGCTAATTTTTGTATTTTTAGTAGAGACAGGGTTTCACCATGTTGATCAGGCTGGTCTCAGACTCCCGACCTCAGGCGATCCGCCTACTTCGGCTTCCCAAAATGCTGGGACTACAGGCGTGAGCCACTGCGCCCAGCCAATTTAACAACTCTTTAAGGTTCCCTTGTATGCAGCATTTTGAATCTAGACAAAATACATAAAGAGCTGATTCCTTAGTTTCCAAGAAAGTTGAAGATGAAAACAAGGTCTAAATGTACAGCCCAGCCCTGTCCAATAGAAATATAATAAAAGTCATGTACATGATTTTAAATTTTCTAGTAGCCATATTTGAAGAAAAGCAACAGATGAAATTAATCTCAATAATATGTTTTATTTAGCTCAATCAAAGTAGCATCTGAACGTATAGTCAATAATAAAGTAATTATTAATGAGCAATTTTGCATTCCTTTTTCACACTAAATTCTCAAAATCCAGTGTGTTTGTTACAATGACAGCATATCTCGATTAGGACAAGGCATATTTCAGGTGCTTAAGAGCCCGGCATGGCAGTGTGGGACAGAACTGGGCCGGCCACTCAAGTGATACCTAGAAAAGTCTTTGATAAGTGCTTTAACTTGGCTGCCCCTTCCATGTTTTCCTTCTTGAAGATGGTCCACTGGCTGTGCCTCTCTCTGGATAGCCTACCTATTACACATTCAAAGGAGGGAGAGAGGGAGGGAGGGAGGGAAGGAAGGAGGGAAGGAAGGAAGGAAGGAAGGAAGGAAGGAAGGAAGGAAGGAAGGAAGGAAGGAAGGAAGGAAAGTAGGAAGGAAATTTCTTTTTATGCTTCTTAAATCATCCCACCTAAAAATATTAAGTATAAAATCTGTCAACATTAACATGTATTTTTTAACCAGGCATGGTGGCGTGCACCTGGAGTGCCAGCTACTCAGGAGGCTGTGGCAGGAGGATCACTTGAGCCCAGGAGTTCGAGGCTGCAGTGAGCGATGATCACACCACTGCACCCCACCCTGGGCTAGAGAGCAAGACTCTGTCTCTTTAAATAATAATAATAATGACAACATGTATTTTCTTAACCTGAAATTAAGCCTTCTTTCTTTTTTGGTAAGGAATTTGAAGAAGGCATAAGGGTTTAATTTGGCAGAAGTTTCCGTATGACCTTGTTCCTTCAGGATCTCACTGAAAGCTAATGCTGCAAATTTGTCATACTTTGACCAAAAAGTAATTGTCAGACCGGGCTTGGTGGCTCACGCCTGTAGTCCCAGCACTTTGGGAAGCCCAGGTTGGTGGATTGCCTGCGGTCAAGAGCTCCAGACCGGCTTGGCCAACGTGGTGAAACCCCATCTCTACTAAAAATACAAAAATTAGCTGGGCGTGATGGCGGGCACCTGTAATCCCAGTTACTTGGGAGGCTAAGGCAGGAGAACCACTTGAACCCGGTGACGGAGGTTGCAGTGAACTGAGATTGTCACTGCACTCCAGCCTGGGCAACAGAGCAAGACTCCATATCAAACAAACAAAAAGTAAATATCACCAAGCATGCACATGCCACCAAAGCTAAGTTGGTTGTTCAGTAACATTTGAGACAGAGGCCTGCTCTCCACGAGGCGCTGACCCAGCCTCATGTCTTTGAACAAGAGCAGAACAGGAAGGGATTCCCCTGCAGACGCAGTCCTGGGGCTGCCACTCACACATGCAGCACAGGGTCACTTCATCTCCTCCTTCACTGCACCAGCCTCGGAGGTGAGCACGTGGGTCCAGCCCTGGTCAGCGGGGGCCTCTGCCCCGAGGCCACAAATCTGAGCCCCTACTTTCCATCAGTTTTTTTAGGGATACTCTCACCTCCCTCCTTCCCAGCCTTGCCTCAACTCCAGCTCCCACCTCCAGGACTGTTCCCCGCCCAAGGGCCCTGCTGTTTAAATCATCAGCTAAGCCTCATGCTTGCTTCTCTGAGTGGTGTGGGCTAGGGAGGCCTTCCAGTATTTCTTTTTCTGTTTTTTGTTTGTTTGTTTGTTTGCTTGTTTTCATATAATGATGTCCTGATCCCATCCTAACTGCTGAGCTGGACTATTGCCCTGCTGAACACAAGGTTCTTACCCAGGTTCTGACTCACCTTCATTTGCATGGACTTTGAGCTCAGCCTGGGTAATCCGCTGCCTCCATCACTGAAACCAACCTGATCCCTTTCAGTCTGGAGAGCTGCTACCACTTCTCTACAATTAGCAAGAGGAGAAGAATAAGGAGGGGAAGGCTCACACAGTCCCGCCCAGACCATCCAGACACAGCCCAGGGTGAACCTAGGAGTCCAGGTCACTCATTCATTCATTCATTCATTCTAATCTGCTCTCATGGAGCTTCCAATGTAGAAGTGCTTACAGAGAAGTGAACAAGCACTTGAAAATGCAGCAACGTAAACACCAAGTTGGGGGAAATTTTCACCGATCCTTGCTATCCAACTTTGTGAGCAGTGAGGATGGTACATTTTGAGATAATCCACTCATTCCCTCAGTAGTAATGGGTCAGACAATAAAGATAAGTAAAATATTATAGAATGTTAGAAATAGGCGCAAAAGGGTGAGTACATCAGAGAAGGGGTATAGGAATTTGCTATCTAAAAGTAAATTCTCAAAGACACTTTTTTTCATAGTAATAATTATAAAATAGTTTGAGCAAACAGAGCTCTCCAGTAAAAGTGCTTTCTATCTTGGTGTGTACAGGCAGAGGGCGGTGGCTCTGATAGAATTCTCTAAAGTGGGCCTCAACTTCCTCATCTGTGAAATGGGTGCAAGGAGGGAGCTCAAACTTACTAAGTGCATTAGTCAAATCTTCTAAGAACCAGACTCAGAGAGCAAATTGAACATGCAAGAGATGTCTTTAGGGAAACTCTTTGTGAGAGAAAGTGAAGAGGGAACTAGAGGAGGCTGGGAGAGCCGGGAGACCAGGCTGTAGCCTGGGGACCTCGTGCAAGAGAGGGAAAGGGCCAGGTTGGATAGGAAGAGTTTGACACTGCAGTAGTTTCAGCTGAGCTGATGGAGAGACTTCGAGACAAAGTTGCAGGCCCTCGGGAACAAGCCTCCCTCAGTCACCCCTGCTGTCCTCATCCCCAGCTGGGAGCAGCCTTTGGGAAGCCTGGTCTCACCCACCCAGAGTTCCAGGGTAGATCTGAGAGCAGGACAGCCAGGGCAGGTGGGCTGGAGAAGTGACAGGCACATTTTTCTAGGCACCACGGCCCACTCCTTGTGCCACATATTAGTGTGCTAGGGCTGCCATAACCAAGTGGCACAGTCTGGGTGGCTGAAACACCAGAACGTCATCTTCTCACAGTTCCAGAGGCTGGAAGTCCAAAATTCAGATGTCACAGGGTTGGTTTCCTCTGAGGCCTCTGTCCCTGGCTTACAGATGCCACCTTCTCCCTGTGTCCTCATGTGGTTTTCTTTCTGTGTGTGTCTGTGTCCTCACCTCCTCTTCCTATAAGGACACCAGTCCTATTGGATTAGAGCCCACCCTAATGACAACTTTTCACCTTAATCCCCTCTTTACAGCCCTGCCTCCAAATACAGTCACATTCTGAGGTGCTCAGGTTAAAACTTCAACATGCGCATTTTGGGGGGCACAATTCAATCCATAACGTGCCAAGTAACTGCTTCTCCCCACGGTGGAAAATTGCAGCCCCCGTGTCCCCATGTATCTCCCTTCCCTAAAGAAAACTCAGAAGAAAGTCAGTGAGATAAATTACAGCCCCAAAGCTGTGGCTGATTTTAGGGCCAACCTGTATCTGTCATCTCCCTGCTCCACTCACTGGTTTGAGTTCCCTTCTCCCTCAGCTCTCAGGTTGCTAGGTCCTGGTTGCTTACCTGGTAGTGTGACCTTATCCTCATTCAAGAAGGGTCCTGACACCCTTCTTATTCTGGGGTTGCAAGGAGTGTCTAGTCATAGTTGCTATGAGGCAGGAAGTCACAAGAAGCACCCAAGTTGATCCTTGGGTTCCACATGAATCTCTCCTTCCCATTGTTCAAAAGGAGCCCTTCCTCCTTCCAATCAGGGTCACTAACACGTGCCGGGATGCTGACCCTTCTCATTCACTAATCCGTGGACACAAATCCAAGGTGTCCTGCCTGCAGCCATAACTTACAGTTCCTCACAATCACCAGGACTTCTAACCCTGTCGCGAGCTCATAATTGTGAGAACCGGGAACACAAAACTTCCAGTGAGTCACTGGGAGGGATTTTGAGGTATTCCTCTTTCTACTCTTTCGTCCCTGGATCTATGTTTCATGGTCCCAGGTTTTGCCCGTCACAGCCCTGAACTTCACAGGACCCGAGCTTTCCAACGACTCTGGAGCTCAGTGACCTTAACAATCAGATCGTCAGTCTGCCCCTCGGCTGTGTCTGCTGAGGATAAACTGAAGAGTTGGCCAGGCCTGGTGGCTCACACCTGTAATCCCAGCACTTTGGGAGGCCCAGGCAGGCAGACCACGAGGCCAGGAATTTGAGACCCGCCTGGCTGATATGGTGAAACTCTGTCTGTACTAAAAATGCACAAATTAACCGGGTGTGGTGGTGGGCACCTGTAGTCCCAGCTACTTGGGAGATTGAGGCAGGAGAATGGCTTGAACCTGGGAGGCGGAGGTTCCAGTGAGCTGAGATTGCACCACTGCACACCAGCCTGGCAACAGAGCAAGACTCCCTCTCAAAAAAAAAAAAAAGAAAAGGAAGTAAAGAGGAAACATGAGAAGCAAGATGTGAGATTCAGAACTGAGCAGAACTTTTTTTTAATGTAGCAAGAAGTAAACAGAAGTAAGTAAAATTAAAAAAAGACAAGTAATAGCAAGTGTTTGCCAGGATATGGAGGAACTGGAACCCTCGAGCATTGCTGATGGGAGTGAAGAATGGTGTAGATGCTTTAGAAATCAGTCTGGCTATTCGTCAACAAGTTAAATCATATGACCCAGCAGTTCCGCTCCCAGGTATATCTAAAATAAATAAAAACATTGCCCACACAAAAACCCATAAATTTTCAGTTACTTTATTCATTCATAATAGTCCAAAAGTGAAAACAACCCAAGTGTTTATCAACTGCTGAAGGGATAAATAAAATGTTCTATATCTATATAATGAACTATATTTGGCACAAAAAAAAAAGAAAAAGAAAAAACTAATGATTTTTGGAGACCTGTCATAACATGGATGAACCTTGAAAACATTAAGTGAAAGAAACCAGCCACGAAAGACTACCTAGTGTATGATTCCTTTTACATGAAGTGTCCAGAATAGGCAAATCCAGACACAGAAAGTAATTAGTGGTTGCCGGTGCTGGGGGAGGAGGGAACAGGAGTGGCTGCTCATGACTATAGGATTTCTTTTCTTTTTTAAGACTGTTTTTTAGAGTAGTTTTTGGCTCCCAGAGAAACCAAGAGGAAGGTACAGAGATACCTGCTGTCCCTCCCCGACACACAGCCTTCCCCATAATCAACATCCTTCACCATTTGTTACAATCAATGGACCTACATTGCTATATCATCAGCTCCACAGTTCATCATTGTCAGAAGGGTTCACTCTTTTTTTTTTTTTTTAGAGATGGGATCTCGCTCTGTTGCCCAGGCTGGAGTGCCGTGGCTATTCACAGGTGCCATCCCACTACTGATCAGCATGGGAGTTTTGACCTGCTCCGTTTCCGACCTGGGCCAGTTCACCCCTCCTTAGGCAACCTGGTGGTCCCCCATTCCCGGGAGGACCCCATATTGATGCTGAACTTAGTGCAGACACCTGATCGGCATAGCGCACTACAGCCCAGAGCTCCTGGGCTCAAGAGGTCCTCCAGCCTCGGCCTCCCGAGTAGCTGGGACTATAGTCAGCTCCACCGCGCCCAGCAGGGTTCAGTTTTGATGTGGTTCATCCTGTGGGCTTTGACATGTGTGTCATGACATGGATCCAGCACCGTGATGTCATGGATGGTAGTTTCACCCCCTGAAAAGCCTGTGCTGTGTGTAGTCATCCCTCCCTCCTGCCAACCCCTGGCAACGTCCAATCTTCTTTCTTTTTTTTTTTAGAGATTTTAGAAAAAGAGAGAAAAGGAGAAAGAAAGAAACAGCAAAAGAAAGAAAAAAAGAATGAAAGATAGAAAGAGGAAGAGAAAGAGGGAGAGAGAATGAGATTCTTGTTTTATTGCCCAGGCTAGAATACAGTCTAAAAATGGGTATTAAAAACCTCTTTTATGCCAATAATTGTGCTTAACAATGGAGACAGGAAGGAATAGGGGATGAAAATGATTCTTAAAACCAAGGATAATTTTATTGATGTCTAGAATTTCCTGAAGATTAGTTAACTCTTACAAACTATTTACTTCCCTTTGCTTTGTTTCTTGATAATCTCACCTGTAAGATCATTTTTCTATGAAATTCAAAAACATTCCCCGAAGAGAAAAATTTTGAAGGCTTATGAAATTTTGAAGTCTAAAAGGCCCTCTAGAACCCATCTGTGATTTATAAAAATGGAAAAAAAAAAAAGAAAAAAAATGTCATGGTACAAAAGCCTGTAACAATGCCTGTGAGTCAAATTCCAGAGTCAACTTTATGTTTTGATCACCGTCTTCATCAATATTAATATTGATGGACATTGCTATTAATAATAAAAGTAATGAACGCCATTAATTTATTAGATGCCTATGAAGTGCCCAACACCATCTTCTTTGGCTTGTCATGGATGATCTCATTTCCATTTTCACAACACTTCTGTGGAGAACATACTTTGCTCATTTCTACAGATGAGCCGACCTAGCTTCAAGAGAGATTAAACTTGCCCAAGGTCTCAAGGTGGCAGAACCTTGAGCCCATGAGCATTTTTAAGCTCTTAGCTGAAAAAGCTAACTGTTATGTCATCATCCTGACATTCCTTGTGCTCACTAGGTAGCTCTTCTCACACACCCCCACACACACACCCCCACACACAAAGTGTTTTTCTATTACTTAAATGTTCATCCTTTTGATCCTTCTAATCTGGTCTGGTATTTCTCTTATCATGATTTCCTTTATCCTGAATTTTTCTGACTTTGCCACACAATTCTTTCCTATTTTTCCTTATTTTTTTTAACCTCCCTTCTGCAACAGGTGTAGAATAGATCAGCCTCTCTGCTTATAGTTACCCCTTTGCCCCCATTACTTGACTTAAAAAAAAAAATTGAATGACATCTTGCAGTATAATCTCTCTCTCCCCACCCCATGCTTTCATTCTTTTTCTGTCTCTGTTCTCAAGGACAGAGTTTACATTTGCATTAAATCCAGGTGACCTTCCCTGCCTACGTAATCCTCTTATATTCTACCCCTCCTCTGCTTCCCCTTTCCATTTCTTCTCATTCCCTGCCCATAAGAACATCTCTTGTAAATAGTGCATTAAATACTTTACATCCCCAAGGGACTTGTGAGGATTAATTAGTTGATGTCTATAAAATGGCTGAGAACGTAAAATACTCCTGGGTAGTTCTTTATGATGGTATTATTGCTTTTAAAATTCAATGGCTTCTTCTGTCCTCCAAGCTGTTTTTTGTGTCATTATCCCCATTCCACCTGTGCACTTGTTGAGTGTTTCTATCTTGTGAAATGCTTTATGAGATTCTATTTGTGAGATGTTTCATAAAAGTAAATTTCATTTTAGGAAATAAAATTGTTTTTTTGCGTTGCAGAAAGAAAGGATTTGATATTAAATGGGTGGATGATACACATGCCCTAGGAGTATTCTCCAGTCCAATTACAGGTATTCACCCAGTGGGTTTCAATCTTCCTTTCTTACTGTTCATTTTCTCATGCTACTTTTTCTGTTTCCCTTCTGTTTGAGTAAGCTGGCATTTTACTCAACCAGTGTAGGTAATAGGGCAGATACTGGTTTTTTTGAGGTATGGTAATTTGGCACCCATTCTCCCTTTTCACCTTAGTCCATTGGTATTTGGAAAGATAGAGTCAACTTCTTCCAAGGTTATTTGTACACATAACTGTCAGTCATGGTAGTACGTAACCAGATTAAGGTAGAGATTTAAGAATCCAGTGGGGCTAAATCTTACAATATTGGTAGTTTTTTTTTCCCCCACCCCAGACAAGTGAATTTAAGTAGCCCTTTAACTTACCTAGTGAGAAATTATAATACATACTGTCTGAATAGATGACTGGGCCTTTTTACATATACCATTGGTCTCATGATAGATGTGATGTAGTGGCATTCAAAGAAAGTAGAGATGTTGAAATGTTGGTTTCTGTCTGAACCACCTAGAATATGGGTCTGCAAAATTATTCTATAAAGGGCCAAACGGTAAATATGGTATTTTAGGCTTTGTGGATCATCAGGTCTCTGTCACTACTGAACTCTGCTGTTGGAGCAAGAAAGCAGCCATAGACAACATACAAACCAAATGGGCATGGCTCTGCTTCAGTAAAATAGTAAAAGTATTTTGTAAATAAATATAAAAATGGGTGGTTGGCTGGATTTGGTCACAGAACCATAGTTTGCTGATACCTGATCTAAAATAGTTGCTGCCACATTGATCCTCTAGATCTTACTGTCTCTTTTGCTTGCTTTGAAGAAACAGCGTAACATCTAGGAAATACTAAGAACTATCCCTAGTTTTTCCTTTGCATCACTCTTCTTCATGTCTTCTGCTTCCTTATATTTATTCTTCTTTGCAGCTCGTGATGCGTTGGGTATTAAACACACCATGGTGAAGATTCGTCCGTTGTCACAGGCCACAAGAGCAGCCAAGGCCAAGGCTAGAGCTTATGCTGGTGAGTCTATAATCTCTGGGTTTTTTCTTGTTGATGGTAGTATTATTGTTCTTTCCAGCAGTTTTATAGCATCCAGACATCCAAAGACATATCACTTTTATTTTTAGTGTTAAAAGAAATATGTTTTTAAGAAAAAAAATAAAAGAGAAATGACCATGTTGTAAATATGGCATCTGAGCAGCCACTTGGAGAGTGTGACAACTAACTACAGGCAATGCAGCAACCAGTTTCTGATGACATCCCTACCTAGTTTACCTCTGGGTTCAGCTGCCTAATAGAGTCACTATAAGAAATTGTGTTAATGCAGATAATGAAGCCAGGGTTGTTTGTGCTTTGCCATGTTAATTTCCTCTGATCGTCATCTATCAGGCTTATATTAATTACTGCTGATGCAGCCCTTGTTAGTCTATTTTGTCTGTTAATTACTGAGTTAAATCACTTGAAGCTGAGAGTGCTCTCTCTTCTTTACTCCCTCCTACTCCCTCCCTTTCTTCCATTCAGAGTTCCTCCAACCAGCAAAGGAGCGTCCTGAGACTTCAGCAGCCCTAGCCAGAAGGTTAGTCATCAGTGCCCTTGGGGTTCGAAGTAAGCAGAGCAAAACCGAACGAGAAGCAGAGCTCAAGAAACTGCAAGAAGCCAGAGGTGAGCTGAAACGATGGTGTTCTTCTCTAATCCCTTAGAGCTCACTGTAAGGCACATCTTATAAAAAAACAAAAAATGAATGAAGCCCATTCCATTTTGTCATTTCTGTTTCCTAGAAGCCTCCAGAGTGTATAGAAATTTTCATGTCTTACGTTCAGGAGAAGACATTTCAGGATTTGTCTGCCTGTTTCACACACCAGGACATCATAATCCATGCTCCGCCTGTTGTTTTCCAAGTGATAGGTTTGGTCTTCTCAGCCCATCCATGGCTTTTCCTACAGTTTTCCTCTGAGAAAAATTTTTCTGTGAAAACATAGTAATGTCCTAGGCAGAAAACATTTGCTGTGGTTTTACTGGGCCATGATTGCCATGATATTGCCCTAATGTTATCAAATAGTTTAGCTCTGAGGTAGAAGACAAATTTAGGAAAAGCCAGCAACTGACATCGATGAAAACAACTGTGGGAGATATTTCTGTCTTTTAAAGACAGTTCTGAGTGGCTCCATTAGAGTACATCTAGATTTGCCTGTCTTCTGATTATTTTCTAGTATCCAAGAGTTCTCAGAAAAATATTTCCCCTGATCCACAAGCAGAGTTTTTCTTTCCTTATAGTTTGGAGTTGAGGTTAAAATCTGTCTGTCTCCTCTACAGGCTGTTGAACTGTATGTAAAGGTTTGGGACTCCTGCGTGGCACATAAGTACTTTTCATCAACCTTCAGGCTTTAGACAGTCTCATTGCCTTAGCCCACAATCTCTGGAATCTGTGAAGGCAATTTATTCTGAAAATTCCACTTACTGAAAAGTAACTTCATTTTTCCATTAAACGAATTGAAGTTTCAAACGCCTTGTTTATTGCTGGTCTAACAAGGCCATTAATACTTTCTATCCTCTCTGCTTTGGTGATAGCAGGCAGCTTGCGGACTCTCAGCTGCACTGGCCAGATAACCGGTGACAGAGTGTGTCATGGCAGGTGCTAGAGTTTCAGAGTTGAACCCAACTAATTTTTGAAACCTTAATAATTATAATGAGGCACTTTTGATGGTTTCCAATCATTGTTTACTCAAAGGCCTCCTACAGACTATAGAAACATAACCAGATTCCTTGAGTTTTTATAGATGGCACTAACAGAACTAGATTAAAGATGAATGTGCAGTGTCCTTAACCGTTTGTTAATTGGTTCTCTCTGAAGAAATGATTTCTGTGAGATAACAGTTGTATCTGTAAAAGGGGATATGACTCCCTTTGCCATGTTATTATGCTTCTCTGAAGGTGTTTATCAAATGTATCTCTACAGATCCTGCAGCAGTTGTTTTGCGTGGATATCAGCTTGAGTATTCCCTTCTCTTTCTCTAGGTGCATCAGCATGCAGCTCCACTTGAACTATTTGTTTTAAATGTCTGGCTATTCAGTGATGCAATTAGAAATGAGACTTGGCTAAGTGGGGACCCTATTGCTTTTCTAAAGAAGGCCTTTATTTGTGAATAGAGACCCACTGTGATAAGTTCCTCCTACCTGTTGGTACTGAGGCTGTATGGATTATAGAGGACTCTTCCTTTATTGTGCTCCAGAGTGCTACCATTCTTTGTATCTGGGGAAATGCATCTGGAAATTTTCCTGATGTACCTCTTTCTGGCATCTTTCTGTATTTGGCAGATACTCATATACTTGCTTGCATGGAGCCCAGGCTTTAAAGATTTTTTTTCTGTGGAAACTTAAAAGTACTGTTTTAGGTATTAGACTCTGGAATCGCACTTCCTGGGTCCACATCTTAGCTCTGCCATTTACTGGCTGTGTGACCTTGAGAGGGTAGGTAAGTAACTTACTCATTCTCAGGAGGCTTCTGTTTTCTCATCCTTAAATGGAACTTAAGCGAGATAATCCATGAAAGATACTTAGTCATCTTCAAAAAGCCTTAGGTACTCTCTTGCTCCTGTTTCTATAGGCCTATAATCAGTTATATGATAGGTGTTAGCTGCTGTTGTTTTTATTAGTAACAATAGCAATATCATTATATGGTGAATCCAGCACAGATTTCAGTGCATATTTTTGCCATTACTCTTATGTTAAAATTCCTATAATACTCTATTAGCTCCATTTGACATTCACTGAGCACCTGCCCTGTGCAGAGCTTTGTGTTCCCTGTTTAGGAGAATTAGAAAGATGGCAAGATTTTGTTCCTCTTCTTAAGCTGTACAATCTAGTGGAGATACCTGCTTTGAGTAGGGAAGAAAATATGTACCTTTTTTAGATATTGTAAGCAGTTGTTTTTCCTCTCACTTCAGTTCTGAAGCTTTTAAGATTAAAAACCACAAAATATGTTTTGTTGATTAAAAGGGCAGGAAGGAAATGCCATCATAACTTACAAGTTTTGGTGATACTGCCTTATGATAACTCTGTGATACCATCTTGAGTTTAGAGCTGACCCAGAGAAGTTAAGTAACTGAACTAAGGTCACTCAGCTGGTAAACTGAAAGAGAAGGCATCTGAATCTAGGTATCTCTGATTAAAATCCATGCTTCTTCTGTAATACTATAATCCTTCTTGAAGGACTTTTGGGATTATTGACATTTTTCCCAGAAAAAAAAATACTTATATAGTACAATTTTTAAAGTCTTCAGGAATAAAATATGACAAACTTCTTTTATCTGTACCAACGATTAGCAGCTTTTCACTGTCAGAAAAATCTTCCATAGGTCTAACTTAAATCTTCATGATAGTTTAAACCAGTGTTCTCTTGTTTTTTCCTTAGTAGGAGCAGAGAATATCTGTGTACCATTCTGTTCTGACAACTTTAAGTATAAAGATTGTTCAGAAATGAGGAAACCTGGGCTCTAATAGGGCTTTGGCCGTTAACTAGCTGTGTGGCCATGGCCAAGTCAGTTATACCTCTCTGTGCCCCCCAGCTTCCAGCAAAGTGAAAGTACTCCTCAGCTTACCTAATCATGGAGAATTTTTTGAGCACAGCATAAGTTAATATATGTAAAAATGTTTAGAAAAGTGCTCTTACAAATTTAGGATACAATTATTGACATGACTATTAAGAATTTAATGTTCATTATAATATGAACTTGTAATGGCAAATATGTATTATATACTGCCACTGTCCATCCATTACACATGGCAGATATTGCTAAATTAGTCATGACATTCTTTCTTGGTGAATTTTGATATGACCATTGCCAAATGATCAGAATTAGCACAGGAATTGGAATTTATATATTATCCTGTTATAATACAGTATGATAATCTCAAGCCTTTCTTTCACCTGCTTGAAGAGTTCTACTGTCTGGCAACAGTGCCTGGTACATGAAAAGATACTCAATACATGTTCATTGACCAAATACGTGGATGACATTGGTCACTCTTAATTTTTCTTTGTAAATCTTGACTCTACTCTGAATGCTTTTAAGTCCTCCATATATTTTTTTTTATAAAACCCAGAATGTGAAACCTTCTTAATTAATGAATGTTGAATTTGTGATTTTGAGTTTTAAGTACTTTTCTGCTGTATTTTTCCCTCTGCTTTGATCTTTATTTATTTTTGAGACAGGGTCTCACTTTGTCACCCAGGCTGGAGTGCAGTGGCATGAGCACACTTCACTGCAGTCCCAACCTCCCAGGCTCAAGCAATCTTTCCACCTCAGCCTCCTGAGTAGCTGGGACTGCAGGCATTTGCCACCATGCCAGCTAAGTTTTTCTTTTTTATAGAGATGGGATCTGTGTTGCCTAGGCTAGTCTCAAACTGTTGCACTCAAGTGATCCTCCTGCCTCAGCCTCCCAAAGTGCTGGAATTACAGACACGAGCCACTGTGCCCAGCTTAAAATCACATTTTAAAGACCAAACTCAGGGCAGGGCATGGTGGCTCACTCCGGTAATTCCAGCATTTTGAGATGCCGACACAGGCAGATCATCTGAGGTCAGGAGTTTAAGTCCAGCCTGGCCAACATGGTGGAACCTCATCTCTAGTAAAAATACAAAAATTAGCTGAGTGTGGTGGCATGCACCTGTAGTCCCAGCTACTCAGGAGGCTGAAGCAGGAGAATTGCTTGAACCTGAGAGGTGGAGGTTGCAGTGAGCCAAGATTGTGCCAGTGCACTCCAGCCTGGGTGACAGAGCAAGACTCTGTCTTAAAAAATAGAAAACTAAATAAAGACCAAACTCAGGAATGTATATAAAATTTTCCTATGTTCCACTCATCCAAATACTTGGTACCCACCTAAAACTGGACATAGATATCATTACCTCTCAGAATAAGCTACCTTCTTAGTTTCAAAGCCTGCTACAATTTTATTTTAATTTATTTTCATTTTATTCTTGAAGGTAGGTGATTAGTTGACTGGTTCTGAAAGGCCATTTAAGGTCACAGGGCTGAAAGGCAGAGTAAGCAAACAGTAATCTGCTCACATCATTCGGTTAATTAAATCACGAAGAACTTCAAATCATCTCTGTAAGATAGTAATAAATTTAATCACAGTTGCTACCTTCTGAAAACCCTTTTTTTAGGCTTTCCATTATTCTGCCTTAAAGGACAGTGCAGCATTACAGATTCATAATCTAGGTCTTAGGGTATTTTTTTGGTATCTTTTCTCCCCTGTTAACTGGAGTTCATTTCTAACCAATTTTCTTTCATTTTAATGTGATTTTTTTTTCCTGTGATACAGGATTTACTCATTTTTTTTGGTGTCAATTGCTGTTTAATAAACCTATTACCTTTACCTAGTTGAGAGATGAAAACATTAACCTAGGACTCACTAACTGACGAGGTCACCAGCTGTTGCTAAAATAAATTGTACAGGGTTCCTTGTGTTTGACACTTAATACATTGATAATTATTCTGCTTTCTAGCGTTAAATGCCCCCTTTTGGGGTCCAGGCTGCATTTTTCCATATATTATGATTATATAAATATTTGGTAAACTTAAAATCTAAAACATAGCTAAAATTAAGAGGTTACTTAGATTACTTCTCCTTTATCTACTGTCACTCTATAAAAGAAGGCAATTAGATTAGTTTGACCAGATGTGTTCTTCACAAAGCATGTTGTTTATTATTCTGTAGGTGGCTACAGTAGATTTTGTGATGATTTTTCATAGGCCTAGAGGTAAATTTTGGAAGTCTTTAATTTACATCCTCTTTCTTTACTTTTTTTAAAAACATGACACTAAACTGGCCCTTTTACAGTCTTCAGTGCTTTACATTCTCTTATGTAAAGTCTTGACTGCAAAGTCTTGTGATTACAGTCAACTCATTTAATTTAGTTGTTTCTGTTGATTTATTTATTATATTAGATAATGAAAGTTTTCTGGGCCCAGCCTATGTGAATATTTTAGGTTAATCATTTTATGCTGAATTTTCTATTTTTTCTTAGTTCCTTGCTCTCATGTCTGCTGTTGGGCTTTCTCTTTACTTAGTTTATTCTTTTCATTGTTGGAGGTAAAGTTAGTAGGAGTTTTCTTTCATGCAGTTTATCAGCTATTATCTGCTTTCCTTTCTCTTTAATAAAGGGACATGTTTCTTTGTCGATCTGTTAATTTTTTTTTTTTTCATATTTTTTTCCCTTGTAGATATTTTCAGATGTCAGGATAGTAGAAAGTGTGCTGGTGAAGAATTAAGGATCTGAGTACCAGATTCAGTTCTTTCACTGGCTGTGTAACCTTAGGCAAGTTACTTAAGCTTTCGAAGCTTCTATTTCCTCATCTTTAAAATGAAGAAATTATTTCCTACCTTGACCTACATTTCTGTATTCTATTCATGTTCTTGTATTTCTAAATTTACACCTCATGTTTTCACTATTTCTCTGTGCTTCTCAATTTGTCTTCCTACTCTTACTAGTTTTTTTCATATAACTTAACATTAGAATCTATTTACTTTTATTAGAAAGTGTTGAGAAATGTTTCAGGCTGGGCACAGTGGCTCATACCTATCATCCCAGCACTTTGGGAGGCTGAGGTGGGCAGAACACCTGAGGTCAGAAGTTCAAGACCAACTTGGCTAGCATGGCAAAACTCTGTCTCTACTATGAGTACAAAAAAATTAGCCAAGCATGGTGGCACGTGCCTGTTACTCAAGAGCTACTTGGGAGGCTGAGGCATGGGAATCGCTTGAACTGGGGAGGTAGAGATTGCGGTAAGCCAAGATCACACCACTGCACTCTAGCCTGGATGACAGAGAGAGACTCCCATCTCCAAAACAAAAAAGTTTCAGAATTCTGAACTTCCCAGATTTTAGAAAGGTAATATGGTATCTGTGTTTCATAACACCAAAATCAAACACATTAATATTTCTGCAGCAGAGTTTATGACTGTTCACATTAAATGGGATGTGTAAAGACTATAAGTGACTTCGTATCCTTTCAGGTTAGATTTGCCTCCATCGGTGAGTTTTGGCCCCAAGCTTTAAAGAAAGTAATAACTTTATTTTCAGTATTGTTTTGATTTTAGAATTGTGTTATGGGCCAGTCATATTTTTCTACTGCTCTTGGATGTCTTTTCATATTACTTTTATGATTTAAGTTTCACACCTTATTGAAAAATGAGAGTTCTAATAATTTACTGGTTTATTCATTTTTCCTTGGAACGTAGAACCAGATTTTGATTGCTTTCATCCATTGCCTTTGGATCCCCTCTTAACTTCTCCATCTTTGTAAGAATCAAGACCTTGCTGTCTTCCTAAGAAATTCTGGAATCCTTTCGACAAGCCACTTATCCTTTGTGCTGTCTCCTAGAGAACCCCAGCGCAGTTCAAGCCTGCCTCAGTTCCAGGGCACTCTAACCAGCCTTCAGTTTGCAATTTGCACACCACTGTTTTTTGCCTCTTGTAACTTTGCTGCTATATTCAGATAATTCCACAAGATGGTGCCCAAATAGCAGTGAATTTCTTTTTCTCACATTTCCAAGTGCCAGTCAGCTTCATAACCAACTTTTTTGCCCTTAAAGTACAGTCAAATATAGTATAGGAATGTTGTAAGGGATTCTGCTGATTAGGAAAGATAGAATAGCAAATGTTTATTCTAAAATTCATCTCGATTTCTCTAATCTTGGTTCATGACTTGCTCAATCTTATACAGACATTATAAATTTGAAACAATAACCCTTGGAAGGAAGCATTTAGGCTTACCATCTATGATGTAGGCTTACCACCATTTTATGGTGTCAAGATAAATGACTAGCCATGAAATTGGAACTGTTATTGTGTCACCTAAAGGGGTGCTTGTGTCACCACATTGCTGTATGGTCTGCATTTTCTCAGACTGTAGTGAAAGTGTTAAATGGAGAACCAAGCTTCTATATTAAAAATTGAAGATGGATTATCCAGATTTGTATATTTTTGTTTTTAGAAATAGTTTTAGTTTTCCCTATTGGAATTGTATATTCCAGAAGATTTCTGGCTCCTGGAAGTGCTCTGAAAATACTGAAATTTGGTTTGCCTCTGAAATATTTTTTTCGATCAAGTTGTAGAGTTTTTTTCAATAAAGTTGATATGAGTAAAGCCCAGGGGCTACCACTTCCATTTAAGCAACAAAATAGAAGAATATCAATACATATTCTTGATACCTATTGAAATATTTGTAACGATCAGTAAGCTGGGAATAATGGGCAATTGTGTTGAAGCACTAAACATAGTTGAAAAGTAGAATTTAAATATGTATTAGCAAGACTGGAATCTGAATCCTACTAGATTCTGACTTACTCCATATACTTTTAATTTCCGTTAGCCTCAGATGTTTTTTATTATATAGTAATAAATGTAATGACTTATAGTAGTTATCATTTTCACTTACAAAGCACTTGGGAAGTGAAAGGAATTAACTCTTGGAATCAGCTAAGGGAGACCAGGATATCCACTTGTCTTATGACCGAAGTTTGCCTTGTAATTTGGATTAAGGGAAAGTCACTGGTCATATGAAGTAGACAACCACATTTAACACTGCTCTTATTTACAGAGAGAAAGCGGTTGGAAGCCAAGCTGCGGGAAGACGTCTGGGAAGGCAGAGATCAATCTGCAGTTTGAACATCACTCATTGAAAGGGATAATTCCATGAATCAGAAAATGTTTCCATAGTCTTCAGATAAGAGGATCCTTCCAGAGCTCTGACTACATGCAGATGTGCATGTTAAAGAGATAAAGTGATCAAGACAAGGACTGACTGGGTATAGGCATAAGACAGACTCCTGTCTTCACTCCTAAATACAGTACTTTGGAATCACCCTACTATGGTGGGCGTAGCAGGGAGCTGTCAGCTAGGAAGAAACATGGAAGATGTGGCTTCCAAGAGTCCCCTGGACACGGCAAGTCATGTTAGCGTGGGTCACACATCCAAGATGTTGAAAGCAAATACAAAACAGAACAGAGGATTTAAACCTGCAAGGATGAGCGATTTAGGCCCTGCAAAGGCAGAGCATTCCTTAGTACCTCATAAGACAGAATAAGACTGGAGGCAGAGTAGGGGGCAGGTAGGGAGCAATTAGTCCAGAGAGGCAGAACAGTGTATGGTTTACTTGGCATACACAGAATCCACACTGCCAGTTCCAGAGCTCCAATGTTGGTGAACTACAGCAGATGTGGGTATTTAGACTCCAGAGTTTATACTGAGCTCAGTGCCTGGGGCTGCTCCAGCTGCATTGCAGCCAGGCGGCATGCCAGCTTCATTCTTCCGAGTAAGCCAGCCTTGGGAGCTCTGTGCCAGTCCCAGTGTAAGCAGCAATACTGTGCTGTAAGAGGGAACATTAAAGCCCATTTTATGACATGTACCACTCTGGCGTTTGTTGGTTTTTGTCCTTCCAACAAAGAAATAGGAGAGCAGCTTTCTTCTTATCTTCATGCCTATAATGCTGTGCATGGGTTAAATGGATCTGTTGTTTTTATTGAATTCCAGTGAGTAGAGAATTGATCATCTCTCTGCCTCACTATATTATAAAAGTGATTATCCTAGGACTGGTATATGTTAGCTCCTCTCCCCTTCATGTCCTCCTTGTGCACCGATTCCAACCTTTTTCTTGCCTTCTACCATCTCTGCAAATCTGATATCCTGCAGAAAACATCTGGCACACCAGCATGTTCTTGGTATGATCTTCTCAACCTATGCCAGAGGTACCTGGCAGGCAGCACCAGGCCATCCATTATGACGACAGGCAGCCAGGATAAAATAAACACCTCTGGGCAGTGAGAGATTTCCTAAAGGATGTGGACAGTGAAAGCCATCAACTCAGGCTTTATCCATCTCATATCTGCATTCTCAGTGTTTTTGGAAAGTAGGTCTACACTGAAGAAATGGTAGCACGAAACCTTAGGATGCTGATGTGGCAAGAAGTAGTGTCTCATTGTGCTTTCAACTAGGGCAACAGCCTTATTTTTTAGTGACGTAGAGCCCATGGCAGTGATGGATTATTAGCATTACTTAGAACATGGTGGAGTAGGGCTCTATTCAAATGTTTCTCAAATGACGCTGGCCTTGGATCTCAGTCCTTACCCAACTATCCCTGCTGCTATTCAGATATTATAGCCCCCTCCCAGCTCCTCAGCATTGTTTTCGTCATTCTTGGTCAGTTCTGCTAGTGTCCTTTGTTCACGTTCAGTGACTCCATGGCAAATGTAGGGATTAAATAAGTTGTTCTCCTGACCCTCTGTCCACTAGTACTTTGTCCAAATGCCCCTCTCTTTGGCCTATAGCAGCAAGACTTGTGCTCTCTGTCTTCATGGAACAGACTTACTCTAAGATAGGTCTGTTTGAACAGTATGGCTACATTTGAATGGAAATGCAGGGGATGGCAGCCTGACTTGATACTGAATGGTAAACCTCTGAGGTTATACCTTTCCTCTGTTTTGATTCTTCAAGGCCAAGAGTGACCTTGGGCAGTACAAAAGAGATGACTACTCCTGTCACTTGCCTATGAGGATGCTTCTTTCTGGCCACACTTTAGCTTTTAAAGGCATTGTTAATAGTAACATAGAGCCCCATGTGTATTACCCTGTTTTCTTGTAGTCTTCATAATTTCAATCACTTACTTGGTTCTCATTCTAATGCCGTATGCTAGTAGCCTATCCTTTTTTTCAGCCAGTAGTCAGCCACCTCTGACTTTCAAGTTTATCCTTATAACCAAATCCAGAGAAAGGATTTTTTTTTTTTAATTTTAGCCTACACTTGAATTATGGAGTGTTGCTGCTTCTACCATTAGTAGAGAATGTACTTTTTAGTTATATTACTCAAGTATTGGGATTGATGTACACTAGCTGGAGGTAAGGGCCCCTGCTATGGCCCAGCACAGACTATATTGAAGTTTTCCAGATGGGAATTAAATCCTTGGGCACATCCAAGCCATGTTTTCTCAAGCTGAGTTAGCTGGAGAGCACCCTGTAGCTGCCACTGGCACCTTTGTTAAATATTCAGGAAGACAGCTAATGCACTCTGCTGTGCATATGTGTTGAACATCTAAATCTCAGGATTACCTGGAATTTAGTAGAAAAGTACATTTCTCGTGAGTTCTGATATGCTTTTCATAGAGTGAAAGTCTTTGTAGAATAAAGGTAAATTAGGCTTCTGAAGAGTAAGCTAACATTCTTAGCACCTTAGTTTCTCTGAGGCTAAAGTATGCTGAGGTGAAAGTCTTCTGACATTTTTTATTCTGCCTGGAATTTGGTGGTTGGTATTCTGTTAACATTCCTCATCTAGTTACAAGTCATGCCAACTACCAGTCTTCTCATGTCCTTCCCTTTCAGCCCAGAGTCGTAACAGCACAACCCTTGTATGGCCTTTTCCAAGAATTAGAACTGGCTGCACCTATCAAACGTGTGATGTGGGCGGCGAGACTGAGACCAGAGCCAGTGGCTGGCTGCCTGGCCTGCTTTTTTAGGCCCTCTTAGAAACTGGGATCCAGCAAGCAGCTGTGGGTAACCTCCCTGCCTGAATCTAGTCATCAGTCACCACGTGCTCCCCTGCTAGCTGCACATTCTTTCACAGACCATTAGCTGCATGTGTGAGCATAATGTTGTTACTGTTTGGGGGATGTTTGCTGGATCCAACAGGAAATCAGTCCTTCCCTTGTTTACCTCAACTGCCATGCCAAAATATAACACTCCCTCTGCTTAATGAAGGAGTTGAGGAGAGGGAAGGTCGGGGAGAAGGAATAAAGCACTTCTTTGTATTCACAGAGGGTTCCCCAGAACATGTCCCTTTTTACTCCCTAAGGAGGGGGTAGCTCTTGTGTTTGGGGTAGTGCTATTGTAAATCTGCTCCATCTGCTACCATTTATTTTGGCTTTGCAGCCTTGATTATAAAAGTTTACAATCCTCAGACTTTACCTCCTTGCCCCTATCTTTCATCTCTTAACCCTTCTAACCCGTGTTTCAGCTCTGAGCCTGGGGAGGCTGACTGGGAAGCAGACTCATGTCTGATTGGAGAAATGTAGATGGGTAGTCATGAGAAGCATGTGTGCCCTGTGCATCCCAGGCCCTGGCTCCATGGGAGGGAAAGGGGCTGTGGTTCTGGGGTGTGTACATAATCACAGCTGGTCTGGTCTTTGTAGCAGTCCGTAATGAGCAACCTTTATTGGCATTAGGGTGTTAATCCTGTAAGGATCATCACTTAAGTGTGTCTTAGTGGAGAAGAGATCAAGAATCATGTCAAGAAGACCATAGGGTTTTATTCTCCTTGAGCGAGAACAAATTGCAGCCCTATCAGGCAGGAATGGTGGCCTTTCCCAGGTTCCGTTCTTAACTAAATTGACTGTTCCCTCTTCTGATTTCTCCATGGTCTTCTGTCTCTTTGCTCTGCCAAATTTGTCTTCATACCTCTATAGGGATGAGTGGCTTGTTTGACTGATGTTCTTTCCATGGCAAAAATTTATTGAATGCAAAGTTCACTTTAGACACTTGGTTGAAACTGGAAGCTTAGACCAGTCCTGAGATACATGTGATCCTGAGAGAGATCAGACTGCCTGCCAGGTAAATGGTGCATATTTTTTCCTTAGCAGAGGCCCTGGCAGGGGCTGGGGTGCATGTTACCTCAGCAGTCTTTCTGCTTGGCCTACTCTTGCTGCTCTGTAGGAAGGCCCTATCTGGCCATTTCTGTGAAACTTACCCCTTCTCATGCACTCAGTAACTGGTGGTATTGGCCTATCAGGCAATAAGGGGATGCCCAAGGTCTACGCTTCTAAGGATAGCAGAGGCACCCATGTGTGTGGCTGGATAAAGGTAAGGACACTAAAGAACAGACTGTTAGCAGAGTGTGAGAGGTGAGTTCCAAATAACAATAGATGAAGAAAGGATTGGATCCACCAGCTTCTCTGCCAGTTGTGATTTTGATACAAGTTGTGTTGCTTTGAGCTCCTAGTAGAGAGCTAACACCACCAGCTGTGTATTTTGGTCCTCTGTCCTATACTCCTACGGGACGTCTGCAAAGCACCACTTAGATGGGAGACTGGGCCATAGTCTATCCCTAATGAACTGAGAGCTCCAGGATCTCTGTGGTTAAGATTCAGGGTTGACTGGGTGTCCTTATAGAAGAGCTCAGCTGAGCAAAGCCTGGAGGCCATATTCCATAGGCCACAGGCCCTCAGGGGACAGGCCCAGAACCATCCTGAGGGAGCAGTACCATCTGGATTGGTGATCTTGCCATCAAAAGGCTTCCTGAGCAGATTTTTTGTGCCCCTTGGCACTGGCCCTTTTCCTCTGAGTTGGGACTCTGTGAAGGTCATGGCTCCAGTATGCTGAGGTATCTGGTGTATCGGCAGCAGCTAGGAGTGTGCAGTGATGGCTTCAGATGAGGTTGTTCCTGAGACGCTGTTCCTGCTCCAGGGAAGGTTCTGCATTGGCTGGGTAAGAATTCTCTGTAGGCCAAAGGAAAGCAGGTAAATAGCCAACCTTACCACAGTTTCATCCCTTCCATGACAACTTCACATAGATCCACTCTGCCTAGCTCATCCTTTATCTCAAGTCAGTCATGTCATGGACACAGTCATTCTATAGAAGTAGGCCTGAGACAGATGCACAGTTTCAGGGACATGAGGAAGAACAGGCTACTGAATGGAAAGGGTTGTGCTGGTTATTCTCCTTTGCCCCCTCCCCAGGTTCATTCTCTGCCCTTTTTTTTTTTCTGTGTGCCCTGGGAAGCTGACTCCTGGTGATCACATCACTCTGGCTCCTTTGCCCTCTTCTTTTAGTTGAGTTGGGTCAATGGAAAGCAACAGCAGAAGGTCAGAGGGTGGAAAGAGAGAGGCCGGATATTCCTTCCCCTACTCTGGCCCTGTGGTTCTGACAGTGGTGGTCTATGATTCTGCTCCAGCTAGGTTCACCCTCCTTTACGTCTCTGGCTTGCACCTGGCTGCAAAACAGCCCTTGCCCTGCTTCAAACCCAAAGCAGATAACGGTTTTCTACTTTCTTTATCCTTGATGTCTCAACACCCCTTGTTTCCTTTTAAATAGTCCTTTCATTAAATAACCTCAGACTCTCACCAAGTTTGCCTTCTGTTTTCTGCAGGGATCCTGTTGGGTCTCTAACTGGCAAGAGGACCAGCAGGACTGCATTGTTTCTTACCCCTGTCACTGTTTGGGAACCCTTGCATCCTTGTTCCAGCATTATGGAGGATCTGCTGTCTCCAGGTGCATAGCCTTGGATTCCAGGCTCAATATCCCTGTTTCATCTAAATGGCAGCACAATCTACTCAGCCACACAAATTCTAAACCTTAGACTGTTCTTCCTCTTCTCACTGTCGTCCATCTGTTGCCGCAGTTATTTTTTGAAAACCTAAATGATCTTTTGCTTCCTTGACTGAAATTTGTCAATAGTTCCCAGAAGCCCACAGGGTCAAGTCCATTCTCTTAGAACTATCACAACCTTCCCTGCAACGAGGTCTAGTATTTAGTAGGTTTGATGTATACAGCCCCATTTTACAAAACAGAAAACTCAGGTCCTGATACTCTTACTGTCCTCCAGCTAGAAAGTGGTACTGGATTCGGGATGCAGTGACTCCTTCTGAAGCCCAGTCCTCTGCTCTTTCTCCTCTCATCTTTGACTTTGGCCTCTCCTTCAAAACCCAGCTCAAATACCACTTCTGTGAAGCTTGTGCTAGCCCCCAACTGGTTGCTTTCTGTCTATGCTTGCTCAGCATTCAGTCCACGTTAGTAGTTCTGGGGCTATTTGCATGTGTGCATACCCACTTAGGTTCCCAGTGTCTGGGGCACAGTGTTCAACACAACAGTAAGCCTTAGTAAATGTTGGTTGACTGAATGAACAACTCTGTCCCATCCCACTGCACATACGCAATTATGGGTGTGAATGTACATCTCACGGCAAATACAGGCATTTTTAAGCCTTGAAGATTGAGGGAGTCTTTACTGACAAGTATAACAGCCCCTCTTCTCTGCCCCGACTAGTTCATGATCCCACTAGTTCATGATCCTTCCTTTCACTGACACTACCAATGCTGTAAGTGGCCCGGTTTTCCATGGTCCCCTTCTTGCAAGCAGTGATCACAGCTGGAGACAGCAACACAGAGCAAGGGGACTTCTACTTTTGCCTGTGGGGACCCTAACCCTAACCCTAACTTCTATATGAAAGAGAAAGGAAAAGCAATGAACTGGAAGAGAAAAATCCTGACATGGCTTGAGGTGACAGGAAAGATTCTAGGACAGATTGGAAACAGTTTACAAGCACACAGCCTTAGGTGCAAATAGGGATGTAGAGGCTGTAGTTACTTGGTGAAGCCAACGGTCTGACCAGTTTTAGAAGTCTGCCTTGTAAGATGTCAAAGGAAATGCATCTGTGTTCCATCCCTAGCCTTTTACACACCACACACATACAAGTCACACACTGGGGTGTGGGAGCAGAGGGTACATTTACAGTCTCCCAGCTCCCTGAGCCTATACTTGGCTGATGCCACAGTGGCTCGGAGTTACCTGTGTGGCAGTTGTGCAGCCAGACCCGGTGCCCATCATACTTGCAGCGGCACTGCATCATATTGTTGGAGAAATCTGACTCTGCCACCTCATAGTGGGGGTTCACAATCACCTGGAGTGAAAGAGGGAACAACTGAAAACGGGTGGTTTGGTTTCTGAGTGGCTGTGATAATCCCTTACATGTGTTTCTATTTGCTTCATTAATTCTTACAGTTACCCAGGAGGTAGGCACTGGTGTCCCCATTTTACAGAAAGGGACTGAGAAAGTCCCAGCTGAGAAACTGATTTATCCAATGTTCACTGACTCAGGACTCAAACCCAGGTTCTTTGGATCCTGCTTGAGTGTTACTTCCCTTAATAGCACAACTCCTTCAAGTGACAGGCCTGTGGGAAACCCTACATGGGAAACACTCTCCCTCCGTTAGCCCTCAGGGAAAGTTTTGGAACATCTGGAGGAAATTGGGCTCTGTGGAGGAATCCCCCAGCATGCTTACCTGGAAGATATAGTTCCCGGGGCCCACGTCTGTGATATCCACCCATTGGCAATCAATGTCATGCCGGTAGGTGTCCCAGCAGCCTACAGTCACTCCCTGTTCCCCAAAGTTGGCACATGCGTAGCGCCGCTGCAGTCCTGTAAGGAAGGGGCCAGTTTTTGAGGCAGGACCAAGCACTCTTCTAAGTCTTTTATTTGCTTTACCAGTTCATTGTCATTATGCCCGGTTCACAGATTAAGGACCTGAGGTTCAGTTAAATAACTTGGCTGTGTCAGAGCTAGAATCCTGCCATCAATCCAGCACCATAGCAAACCACATTTGTGACAAAGATAATAGTTTGACTTCTCCAGTGCAAATCCTCATTGAACTAGGAACTGTAGTTGGAAGATTCCAACCCTCCTAGTTTATTTGTATATCCACGTATGCATCGCTCCAACCCTCTAAAGACCCAGTGTTTACCATGCAGTTCCCAACGGTTAGGGACTGTGGGTATGCAGACAGGAATTAGACAATGCTTGCCCTTGGAGAGCTCAGCAGAGATAGGACAGGTCTGCAACTCTTCTCCAAGACAGGAAGTGCTGAGTGTTTTAAAAGAGGAACACTGTGCATGGAGAATTCAGAGGAAGTAAAAACCTCCTGCGTAAGAAGTTGCCTTGAATGCTGACTTTTCAAGCCAGGGTATCCAGGTGCCTTGGGCTCTTGAACAGGGCAGAGAGGAGCCTGATCCCAAAGGGGCTGAAGAACACAGTAAGAGGAGATGCTGATAGGTGCTGACAGGAAGCCACATACCTGTGGGGCAGTTTGTGTCCTCCAGACAGAAGCTGGCCTTGTGCCCCTCAGCCACCTTGGAGCCATTGAGAGTGAGGAGGTCATAGTGGGTGAAGACCTCAATGCTGTGGTAATGCCTGCAGAAGGGGTACAGCTGTCATTGCAGCAGCAACAGGAGAGGGTCCTCTCTGGAGGGGCTGGTAGGGAAGACAGGCACTAGGCCCCATCATTACCCTGAGAGGAAAGTTGTAATGGTAGGGCAGTGCCCTTCTCCCTCCCAAACCCGAGATTAGTGTGACCCACAGCCTACTTTGCTGGCACTCCTGCCAGAAGCAAGCACAGCTGCCCCCATCACCTAGGGTCTCAACCCAGGCGAGAAGTAGAAGCCCTGCGGTGGTCGCCTCCAGGAGGCTGGTGCCGACAGCAGGGCCTGAACCTGAACCAGAGGGGGAAGCGGGGGTCGGGGCTCCAGGTCTGTGAGCAGCCTAGCAGCTGAGCTACTGGGAAGAGGGGCTTACTGGGCTCCCTTCAGCCTGGGACCAAGTTGCTACCATTGTTTCCAGTCCAGTTATAATGACAGCTCTGTTCATGCTACAGGGAAAGGTGCTTATTATCTCAGGCGAGACCAGGTCCCAAAGTCATTGCCCATTCCTCTCAGCTTTCCCCACCCATGGCTGTGTTCTGAAGAAGAAGAAAAGAATTCTGCCTTTGCCACAGGTATTGTCTCTCCCTCTGTCTGGTCTGGAAGCTCCTGATAGGAAAGAATGTTCATTGTCCCTTTTTTAGTACCAGTCTGTTTATGCTGTTCTTTGAGGGCCTTGCCTTGCTGCTGAAGGAATCAGCGAGCTTTTCCTGCAGAGCCAGCACCCTGGATGGGATGTCTATTTCAGGCCTCCAGGTTTCTGGAAGTCCCCACTTTACCTGGCTTTTGAAGACAAGGCTTATGATCCAACATCAGAAAAGTGTCAGATACCATTCTAACAGAACAACTCTGCTGGCGGTGACGCCTCTATGGGACATTGCTGTGGGCTCATGATCCAAAGTCAGAAAAGTGTCAGATACCATTCTAACAGAACAACTCTGCTGGTGGTGACGCCTCTATGGGACGTTGCTGTGGGAAACAGACCCCACGAGCACCATCAACAATGAAGGTGAGAGCGACGGAGAGGCAGGTGGACGCTGCAGTCCTCACTGCCTCCTGCAGGCAAAGCCAGCTAGGAGAATGCACACCCTTCCCAGGAAAGCTTGCCTGTGGCCAGGGAAGGGCCACACTGCTCCCTGGACCCTGCTATTTGTTATTAACTCTCTAGTGCCAAGGCATGGGCAGGCTCTAACCTGTGGCACTGGTGCCAAACCCAACTCTCACGTCCGGCCTTTGGACGAAAGTCAGTCCGGCCCAGGTTGTAGATCTGTGTGGAGAAGCGCAATAGGCGCCGGTATCCATAGGGCCAGTCCATGTGATCCGCAGACTTAGAGAGGCAGTTCTCTTCGTGGGCACAATACAGCTGGCTGAGCGGGCGGTCCTCCAGGTAGGCTGTCTCCTGCACTAGCTGGGCGTTCATCACCAGGTCTGGAGCACCTGGGGCAGCAGAGAGCATGGCAGTGATTCAAGGTGTAGAAAGGCAGCCAGGCTTAGTCTCCAGCATGGAGGGCAGGCTTGCCCCCAGATTAAACCCTCCGGGAGGACCCCACAAAAGAAGGGTAGCTTAAGAGTCAGGAGATCTGAGTTCTAATAACAATTAAAGGAAGTCTGTCACCTAAACCTTGGAGGCAGCTTCAGTGTCATGGTTTTGGAGCCAGACCACCTGGGTTCATTCTTGGCTAACTTTCTGACTGCATAATTCACTGGCTGTATAACTGCTTACCCTTTTTGTCTCTCATTTTCATCATCTGTAAGCTGAAGATAATGGTGATATTAATGTGATGATACCTGTAACATGCTTAGACCCTCATCTGGCCCACAGTAAACAGGTGGTGGAAGTAAGCTAGTATTTCTTATGTAAAATGCTTTTAAGCCTGTAAAGTACGTTTATGTAGCTTAGCTCATATAATCCTTTCAGAAAGCTCTGCTGATATCTAAATTGGATACTTTGCCTGTACTGTCACTAAAAATCACATCACTGAAGTCGTCCTGGGCGGAAGCAAGGCCCTACCACACTGCTGACCACAGCATGCATGCCACCTGGGCAGGCCAGCCGCAGCTTGCCTCGGATGGAGCCACCTGCACCTGGCAGTTGACCCTGTGGAGTCCTGCGGTGTATATTGGAGAGAGCCAGGAAGTGCCCACTGACAAACCTAGAGTTTCTTAAGAAGGCAAGCTTTCAGAGAATGAGAAGAGAGTAAAGGAAAGAAAGAAATGTGAAGAGGGGAAAAACAGGTGGACAGAGGCTGCAGGTTGGCTGGCTGTGCCCAGCGGTTGTGAAGCATCAAATGTATTCAGGAAGACAGCTGCCACTGTAGGCAGTGGGGCAGGGAAGGGTACTAGGTTCCTAGGAAGGGGAGTTGAGTGGGGCAGGGAGGCCTTGGTGCTGGGGAGGTCCACTCTGATGCCCCATCCCTGCAGGGGAGGGGTCTGATGGATGGGCCCAGTGTGGAGGGTGCCCTGGACAGAGAGGAAGCCAAGAGCTCACTGACAAAGGTTAAGGATGTTTTGGTGTTGAAATTTGGCCAAGAAGAAGGTCAGGTGGCCACTTGGGTTGATGCTGTCTGTAGCCTTTGGACTGGATATAGTCCATCTTGGCACCAACCTGGTTGGGAGATGTCAAACAGAGATGCTGCTGCCCTAAGAATCTGGGTTTGTGGGGCAGAGCACTGCCACAAGTGGCCTTGTCCCAAAGCCTTTTGGGTAAACCCCTCAGCTCAGGAAGAGAACACACAGCTGGGCCTTGGCCCCGGGTGTGTTCACATTTGTATGTCCTCTACAACAGCTTTCAAACTGCTTTTCTGAATACACACCACATAAGAAATGCATTTTATGCTGTAACTCAGTACACACATAGTTCCAGGAAGAAACAGCTCTTACTGTTTTCTGTCCTGCTTCATGTTTTGAAACTGTTGGTCATAACCCCAAGCTGAAAAACGCTGTTCTATGTCCAGTGCTTTCACACGTTCTCAGTGTTCTTTCTCACAGTAACTCCATGAGGTGGGCAGGGTCTGGATCCTGATGTGATGGCTGATTTGGCCACCCAGCTGGGAAATGGCAGCGCTGGTACTTCCATTCCCCCATGCTAGCTGCTGGCCATGGACCTGGGACCCGCATGCAGGGCCCTCCCTGAGGGGGAGCACAGACCTACCCGTCCCCAGCCCTGTGAGCCCTCCATCACTCACTGTCCATGCAGGAGACTCCAGCCAAGAAGCGCCCGCCACCGTGGGAGCAGTGCACTGGCCCGTGCCTCTGGCACTGCTGCAGGGCCAGCTCTGTGCCGGAGCAGCGCACCCCGCTCATCACCACCTCTTGGGCTCTCTGCATCCCCGACCAGTACCAGGTTTCCTAAGAAAACAGCCAGCGTCACCCAGTCAGCATGCCTTTCGAGTCACCTCCTGACTCCCATCTGAGGTGTGGCCCCAGTCATTCCACCGCCACCAGGTTGTGTCCAGTGTGAGCCGGAAAATGTTTAGTGATGAGAACCCATATTCCCTGGGGCAGTCCATGGCACATCTGGACCCTTCTGATATTAGAAATACCTTCCACATATGGAGGTAAAAATCCACTAGCCGTGGCTTCCACTACTGGCCCTACGCTCCTCCCTCTTCCAGATGGCAGCCCTCTGCTCTGAAGAGGAGGGTCCCGTTCCCCGCCCCTCTGCCCAGGTGCTGTGCTCCCATTTCCCCAGCGGCTCTTCAGGTGGCCCAGATAGTCGGTTGTGTTCAGCGGTGAGCCCATCCGCGTTGCGCAGCAGCCAGTCTGGGTACAGTCACAAAAGTTTCTCTGTCGTCGTCACACCCACGTTCTCTTGATTTTGTTTTCTTGATGTAATTTAGATCTGTCCACTTACTTCCCCTGGGCTGCCTGGTCCAGTCCACACTTCTCATCTGGGCTACTACAACAGCCTCCCGAGTATGTTTCCCTGCATTCGTGTTAGTCTCTACCCAACCGTTTTCCAAACAGCAAAGGAAGAAATCTTTCAAAAATGTGGACTGCAGCCTTTGAGTGATTTTGCCCCTGCCTGCTCTGCCCTCATGCTTGACAGCACTCTCCTTTGATAGCCACACTACAACCCCTGGCCCTGATTTCCTCAGCAGAGTCAAGCTTTCTCTGGCCATGGGGCGTTTGCATAAGCTGTTCATTCCTCCTCCACCTTGTCTGACTGGCTTCTGTTCATCTTTTCCTGCAGACACAGCTGTGTCCCTCATTGACCATTTCATTAATGACTGCCTCCTTCACTTGACTGGATGCTCTGAGGCAAGGGCTATGTCTTCTTGTTTAACACGCTGTTCCCAACACCCAGGATCGTGTCAGCTCATAGTTTCACTCAGTAATGAACTGCCGAATGGGTAAAGAGGCAGCAGCTCTGGCACAGGAAGTTTTGGGCCCCGGTCCAGGAGGGTAAGAGGTCATATGGAAGAAACAAGACAGAGACCTACCTTGTGGGCATGGATGGCAAAACCCAGGCCAAGCTGTCGGCAGGCCACCATGGCTTCGGTGAGCCCCCAGTTTTCACTGCACACAGTCCCCCAGCGAGGGACCCCGTTCACCTCCACCTGCACTTCCAACAGCCCCTCCTCGGGGATGCGCCCACCAGCCAAGCGCACCTGCAGTGGTGAGGGGTGTGTGAGGAGTGGGGTAACCTTGCAGGGAAGAGCTCTGGGCTGCGAGCCGGGAGAGCCGCCCAGGACAGCTCACTGTGCCGCCCTGGACAGACCTCCCCCTCTCTATAAGGTGGTCTTTCTGCACTGGTCTTTCTCTGTAAGGTGAGGACAGTGTCACAGGTTGTCTCTCATGTCCCTGCCTGCTAGAGAAATCTGACTCAAAGTGCCTGGACTGGGGGCTTCTCCTGCTCTGACGCTTGCCCTCCACCATTAACGACAACTGGCAATTGCAAAGGGCTTTCATGTCCCTCGCCTCATTCACAGTGACCCCCTGAGAGTATGAACCCCATTTTACAGTGAATGGCCCCAGCGACTTGCTCACAGTCCATGTTAGCACTGACACTTGCACCCAAGCATCCCACACAGCTTCCCTTGTGCCGACAGCCCTGCAGCCATCTCTCCCAGGCGCCCTTCCCAGTGTCACAGGGGACTCGAGGGGTATGGGAGAACACGACCTGCAGAGTCCCTGTGACCTCTGACATTTCAGAGGGGCTAGGGGCTGCAGCCAGGCTGGCTCTAAGAGAAGGTAGACCGGTGCCCAGAGCAGACGCGCTGGTTGCTCCTCCCAGACCTCTCCAGCTAGCTCCATGTGGTGTCCTGGGGGCTCCCCAGGGCTTCCCAGCCCCCAGCCCAAGGCCATGCTCAGACATAGACTCACCTGGTTCTGAAAGCCCATGTTAGGGACATTGCACCTGACAGCAGCATCATTCTCATGTTGACAGCCATTCTGGGACCCTTCCAGGGCCGTGCAGTCACTCAGGGTCTGCTCATAACCCCTGCAGCGCACCTCGCTCAGGTGGATGGGCCCTAGCCCTAGATAGGGAGAGAGGTGCTGTGTGCAAGGCTCCCTCTCCGCAACCCTGCACTTATGGCTTCCCGTCCACCTTCAAGACATGGACCAGTGGCATATCCAGGCCTTCTCACCCCTCCGCAGGCTGCCTCACTCACCTTGGCCCAGGCGGGCCCCGAAGAGGGCCTCGCGAGCAGAGCCAAAGCCAAGCTGACGACACACGACGCTGGCAGAGATGAGGTTCCACCTGTGGTCGCAGACTGTGCCCCACTGGCGATTCACGAGCACTTCCACCCGGCCCTCGCCCACCCGGGCCCCGGAGCGCAGGCGCACCCTCAGCTCCTGCCGGGGAAACCTGCATCAGGGAGGGCTGCCATATGGGGCTTCTTCAAGCTCTATGGCGTTGACCAAGGCCAAGGATGGAGAGTTCCAGTCCTGCCTCTGACTTCCCATAGCTGTCACTTTGAATAAGCTGTTTTTCTTCACCTCCATTTATTTAATGACCAGTCACCACCACAGCCTCGTCAAGGAGGCCATCTCAGTGTGGCGCTGAGCTGACTGTACCACCTCACGAAGCCACCTCAGTGCAGCACTGAGCTGTCTGTACGACCTCACGAGGCCATCTCAGTGTGGCACTGAGCTGACTGTACCGCCTCACGAGGCCATCTCAGTGCGGCACTGAGCTGACTGTACCGCCTCACGAGGCCATCTCAGTGCGGCACTGAGCTGTCTGTACCGCCTCACGAGGCCATCTCAGTGCGGCGCTGAGCTGACTTTACCGCCTCACGAGGCCATCTCAGTGTGGCGCTGAGCTGTCTATGCCACCTCACGAAGCCATCTCAGTGCGGTGCTGAGCTGACTGTGCCACCTCACGAGGCCATCTCAGTGTGGCGCTGAGCTGACTGTACCACCTCACGAGCACTTGCTCATCAAAGGACCAGGCTCAGGTTCAATACTGGCCCTCAGTGGAATGTAGTTGGGATTTAATTACTGTTTTTATGGTTGCCTTCTATTCAAGGCAGTGATGTCAGCTTTCCATTTATGGTAGGGCTATAAATGATCCCTTTTGATACATTCCAAGGTTCTACAGTTCTGTGATTCACTCTCCTCCTCCCAGTCCGATTCCTCTCTCCTGCGTGTCCTGGACCTCCCCCCAGCCTCCACCAGGCAGGGTCCCGCCTGTGCCTCCAGGCTCGGGTGCAGGGCCCTTGGGGCTCACCTCTGCCCGGGACCCTTTGCGTTGTGGCTTTGCCTTCTGTGGGCGGAAGTGAGGCCCTGCCACACAGCTGACCACAGCGTGCATGCCACCTGGGCAGGCTGGCTGCAGCTTGCCCCGGGCTGGAGCCACCTGCACCTGGCAGTTGGCTATGTGGGGCTCTGTCCCCAGGCAGGTGACCTGGTGGATCCAGAAGGAGTTCTTATTCGTCAGGCTCTTCAGCCTAGAGGACAGGGAGACTGAGGGTGGAGGAGGGGCTGAGGGAAGAGCTTCAGGACTAAGGGAGGCCAAGGTGGAGGGGAGGGAAGGGGAGGGGTGGGGAGGGGAAGGAGAGGGAGGGCAGGGGAGGGGAAGGAGGCCCTTCACGCCACACCCCTTTGCCTCCTCCCCCTAGGGTGCCGCTCCTCACCTAGACTTAGGGTCCCTCATCTTCAGATCCCAGAGTTTCCTGTTATGGGAGAAAACAGGAGGTGGAAGGGGCATGGAAGTCCCACCCCCTGTCGCCTGGTTCCTCATAGTTGTCCTTAAGTTTGCACAGGACTTTACAGTTTGTAAACTTCTTCACAAATCTTCTTTCAATGCTGAGCTTCACCGCAGCCCTGATGGGGTGGCCATCTCACAAATAATAATTTTACAAGGAAGGCAAGCAAGGTCCCTCACCCAGTCCTGCAGTGGGGCAGGTGGCTCAGACTTGCCCTCTCCCAAGTCCAGAGGAAGGGGAGCATTTAGGGAGTGTGCAAGAGAAGGGGACCTTGGGAATAGGTGGGAGGTGAAGGCTTTGCTGGTGGGGTGGCCCACCCAGAGACACCCAGGCTGTCATCAGCCCTGCCCTCTTCATGGGTGGCAGGTGAGTCAGCGAGACCCAGGTGTGCAATTACCAGGCAGGGGGAGTCAGGCTGCATCCCAGGATCCCTAAGGATGCAGCCGAGGTCTGACCACCACCCCTGTTTCCTCAGGACGGTGGTCCTCTAAGAGACACAAGGACACTGCAATGAGGGCCTTCCAACCCCTAAGGGAAGCAGGATCAAAACTGATTGGGGTGCACAAGGCAGATGACTCGGACGTCCTGCAGGAGATTTCTCCCTTGATGAGAAACACACAAGTCTTCCCCGACACGGATCTGGCAGAACTGTGACTGTGGTTGTCGTTTACTTGCTGATGCAATCAGCTATGACAGTTCAGCCATGATTCCGACAGAATATTTTTATGTCTCCTCTCTCCAGGCCCCCCACCCCACGCCTCGCTTACAGGCAACCCAGTCACAGCCTGGCTTGGATCAGAGCTGAGGATATTCAGGAGGGAAGAGTTGGGGTGTTCACAGTGGAATGGAGGATGGAGGCCCAGAGGCCCTCCCCAGAGCCCCACCACCAGTCACTGACTGAGCGGAGACCAGAACAGTTTGCCTAAACTGTGTGGGTGTCACTGAAAGTATTTGCAGGAAAGTCTAATTTTTAACCAGGGACACCTGGTTTTACGTTCAATTGTTTTCACCGAGGGGGGCCTTCTGTACCTGGTCAGTTCTGTTTACATAATTCAAAAGTGCAGTGTTTATTTTCTGACTGTTTCTAGGTATTTCCCAGGATCCTGAAGGGCCTCCGCATTCACTTCCCTGTTTATTATTCGGAGGCACCCATGAAGCAAGGAATCCCGGCACATTCCTCAGTAGGGCCTGTTTTCCCTCCCCCAATCCCAGCACCTGCTGGATGTCCTGCCACAGACACCACCACCACCAGTCAGTCCCCACTGAACTCTGCAAGGTTCCACGTGCCACACACATCACACACTCACCTGTGTGCATGCTCACCCGTCACACGAGTCCACGCTCAGGCTCATGCACACACCCTACATTGAGTGCATGCACGAGCACACACAGCCCATGCCCACAGCCCTGCCTCCAGTGGGCACTATGCAAGCCACCCTCCTACCTGTAGTAGTGGCTGTCGACAGGCACCTCGCTGGGGAAGCCCAGCATCCCGCACACCACTCTGCTGTTGTTCATGGTCCAGCCCTGGTCACACACTTGCCGCCAGTGGCCCTCATACTTCACCTCCACGGCTCCCTCGGTCACAGGGCTGTGCTTCTTGGCACTGGCAAGGATGGGCTTGAGCCGCACCTCCTCCAGCCGCCGGCCCTGCAGGGTGCAAAGTTACCTGGGGACCTCGGGACTCCTGCTCCTCCAGTTAGTTCACTGCGGATCTTTGTGCAGGAAGACCAAGGCTTGGAGCTCTTAGAGACCATCCCACCCAGCCCCATCATTGAACAGGCCAGGAAACTGAGGCCCAGAGAGGGGGAGGCATAGTAAGTGCAAGGCAGAACCTCAACTTATCTAAGCCCTTTTCCTCAGTTCCTTGACTATGTCAAACTGGAGAGAACTAGGCAGATCTGGCCCTCTCTGGGATCAGGATAGGAGCCCTTGGAGTTTGGGTGGCTTCTGCTGGGCATGGAGGGGCCTCCTCCATGCCACCCTGGGAGAGCTGAGATGGGCACAGACCAGCTGCTTATGGCCACAGCAGGATCCTTTGGCCCACAAGACCCCCACCCCTAGCCCTGGGATGACTCAGACCAGTATGGAGCCCCCTCACAACATGCTGCATTCAGTGGCCATGGCTGGCTGTGCTGAGGCTGGAGGCTGCCTGGCAGCAGAGCCCTGCCCTGCCCGCTCCTGTTGTTTGGCTTGGGCTGTTTTTAGCTCAGGGTTGTTTGTGCTGGGAAGAGGCAGCAATTGTGGCCAGGCCTCGTGGATGAGGGAGCCCCTTACCCCACTGCTGTCTCCCTTATGGGAACAGCTTCTGTGATTCCCAGTGGGTTCAGCTCTGGTCCTCTGGTCCTTTGGCCTGCCTCAGGCTGGGGCCCTCTCTCTATGCACCTGCTGTGGGCACACTCGGGTCGGGGCCCCGGGGAAGCTGCTCAGTGCAAGTCGCCCCCTTTACCCTCGCTTCTCCTCTAGGCTCATCCTCTGGGAGGTTCTCTGTCCTCTGACCCAGCCCTTGGCTCAGACCAGGGCCTGAACAGCCTCCTCACCTGGGGCCCAAGGGCATTGGAGACGGTTTCAGAAACGTAGCCA
Organism: Cheracebus regulus; assembly: GCA_963574635.1. Taxonomy (NCBI): domain Eukaryota; kingdom Metazoa; phylum Chordata; class Mammalia; order Primates; family Pitheciidae; genus Cheracebus; species Cheracebus regulus. The sequence continues at coordinate 142,700 of CAUYQU010036934.1, forward strand.
CGATGGCGCCGGGGGTGGCATATCACCCCTACGTCTTCTGAGTGACTGCAGTCATTGACACCCCAGCCATTAGACCTGCACTGGTCCAAGGAGCTCTCCGTGCCCACACAGCGCACATTATCCAGCCAGATGGGTCCTGTGGAGTGGGGGTAATGCTCAAAGATGGTACAGAGAGGCAGGTCACAGGCTCTGCCTCCTGCATGGGACCCCACACTTATCAAATCACCTCTTCCAAACCCTGGGAGAAAGTGGCAGGGAGGAGGAAGGTTGGGTCTCCTGGGGAATTAGTATCTATAACCCTGCCTGTGACCTCCTTTGGGCACTGGGTCTTACAGAATCTATTTTTGGAAAATGCCAGGTAGCAGTAAGCATCAGACCCACCTGTTTACCCATTTTTTCATTCAACCTTCTCTAAGCACTCACTGTGTGCCAATTGCTATGTTCAAGGAACTTAGAGTTTCATGGTGGTGACAGCAGCGGCCTCATTACAGGAGAGAATAGGAGGGTGGGAGCAGGGGCCATATGCAGCTGGGGCACTCAGGAAATGCTTCGTGGAGGAGGTTAGGTGAGCAGGGTATTAAAGGATGGGTGGGTGTCAGTGAGCCCAGCCTGAGAGAAGACTGTTACCATCTCCTTGCCATCCCGCTGGGTGGCACCAGTCACTTACCCTCGCCTTGGCCATACTTGGCACTGTGGGCCCAGGTCACCGCAGCTTCAAAGCCCAGCTGGTGGCAAGCCACTGTGGCCTCCTGCATGGCAAAGTCGTCGTCACACACAGTGCCCCACTGGCCCTGGTGCAGCACCTCCAGGCGGCCCTCCTCTGGCCTGCTCTCTGGGCCCACCAGCCGGAGCTTGGTGGTGCCCAGTGACTGTGGCCTGCTGGGAGGGGGCTGGCCTAGCAGCAGCAGCAGCAGGAACAGGGAGAGGGTGGCTGGTGGGGACCTCCCCATGGTAACTTCAAGGGCAGCTGAGGCCAAGATACCTGAGGAATGAGTAAACATGACAGTGATCACCACCTCTACCCAGACCTCAGGACTCTTCAGCAATTTTGGCAGCTGCTGGCAAGACAAAGGATAGAAGTCTCCCCCATCAAATGTATGTGTGTGTGTGTGCACGCATGTGTGTGTGCACGCATGTGTGTGTGCACAAGTGCGTGCATGAACACATAGTGGCATTAATTGAGTCTGGGCCAGGTTAGCTGATTTGGTTCAAATCCCTCCACTTATTTGCCATGTGACCTTGAAGAAGTTTAAGCTTAACCTCACTGAGTCTCAGTCTCCTCATCTGTAAAATGAGGATAGTAATCTCCATCTCACAGTGTTGTTGAGGCTTAAATAAAACACTGTATGGGAAGTGCTTAGTAAAGTCCCAGTGCTTGGTGAGTACACAATAAACAGCAGCTTTTATATACCTAAGGTCTTATGTGCAGGTAGACGCGGTGGTCCACCCTTTGAGTCATGCGGGATCCTCCAAGGTGCCTTCAGGTCAAGAATATCTACCCCAGGGGCACTGCCACCACCTTTTGATGTTCCCAGCGCCCTAATCAAATGTGTGAAATGCCGCCTTCACCCTAGAAGGCACCTGGAAGGCTGGAACAGGAAGGGTTATTAGGGGCATCAAGGACTCTACTGCTCATTGGCTGTGTGGCTTGGCAAGTCTCTTCAGCTCTCTAGGTCCTGACTATTTCTAAAGTGAGGAGATGGAACCACTTATCATCTGATCCTTCCTGCAGCTTGGATAGCCTATGAGAGCCTCCAGTCCATCTAGGTGTATGATTCTTTCAGATTCAATACACATTTTTGGAATACTTGCTTCAGGCCAGTCATTAGGCCAGGTGCTGGGTCAGAGAAGTGAAGACACCAGACATCCTCCCTACCCTCATAAAGCTCAGGGAAGAAGAATTAGGGAAGGCTTTCAAAGAAGGGACACTTACCGTGAGCCTTATTGGACAAATAAGAGTTCTCCTGGGTGAGAAAAGGGGCATTCAAGGTAGAAAGACGAGGATAAGCGAAGAGGGAAAGAGGTGAGTTTGTGCAAGAGCAGGAAGCGCCCTTCTCTTACCCCCAGACTACAGTGTGGGGCTTGGAGGGGAACAAGCTGGAGGAACGGGCTGGGGCCACTGATGAAGGGCCTTGTGTACCACACAGAGGGTTTGCCTTCACCCTGCAGGAAGCCAGGGGCTAGGGGAGGCTTTCAGGCAGTGAATAGAGAGAAGGCCCTGGCTGTAATCAGATGATTTTTGGGTCCTTAGAGGGGATGAGGCTGGGGGCAGGTCCTCTCCGCCTCACTCAGCAGCCTTGGTCCTGGGACTAGCAGGTGGAGAAAGGCGTAGAGGAGAGAATCAGCTGGTTAGGGCTGCCAGAGACCTCTGGAGCCACCCATGCTGAAGCTCCTCCACCCTGAGGCTCTGCTGCCGATGGGAGCTGAGGCCAACTGGAACAGTGGATGGAGAGGGCAGGCTAAGAAAGCTGGTTCTGTTGAGACCTGCCTCTTCCACGGCCACGGCTCCTCTTGGGGAATCATGCAGCTCATCTGCCTGCGTGGGGGGCGTCTCAGGCCCCTGCCACTCCCACTCCCATGGATGGCCTCTGGCCCACTCCCTCTCCATGGCCTTGGCCAGCAGCGCTGGGTGGAGTGGGCTCCTAAAAGTGCACTAGACGAGTTCTGGGAATGAAGCTCCATGGGAATGGGGATGTGTTGTGTCCCCAGTGCCCAAAATAGTGTCAAATGTGTAGGTGGCACTCATTCATATCTGTGGATGCATGGATGGGAGGTGGCAGCACAGGGCTTGAGGCACAGGCTGGGTGTCAGACTGCCTGGGTTCAAATCCTGCCTCCACCAGTTCATTTCTAGGTGATCTTGGGCAAGTGATTTAGTTTCTTGCTGCCTCAGTGTCTCCCTCTGTAATGTGGGGATAATAATAGCAACTACTTCATAGGATTTTTATAAAGATTAAATGAAGAAACATTAAACCCTTAGAAGAGCAAGACTTCAGTAACAATGAACTATTATTATTATTATTATTATTATTATTATTATTATTATTATTTTGAGATGGATATTTGCTCTTGTCACCCAGGCTGGAGTGCAATGGCACAATCTCAGCTCACTGCAACCTCTGCCTCTTGGGTTCAAGTGATTATCTTGCCCCAGCTTCTCAAGTAGCTGGGATTATAGGCATGTGCCAACATGCCCAGCTAATTTCTTTGTATTTTTAGTAGAGATGGGATTTCACCATGTCGGTCAGGCTGGTCTTGAACTCCTGACCTCAGGTGATTTGCCCTCCTTGGCCTCCCAAAGTGCTGGGATTACAGGCATGAACCACCGAACCCGGCCAACAATGAACTATTATTAGCAGCTACTGAAACAGCTACCATAGAAACATTGGTCTAGATTGGTCCCACCATCTTTCTGTACAAAGAAGGAAATGGAGGTCATGTCCGATCTCAACTGCAAGTCCTCGGTACTCTTCTCTGCAGCCTTCTCTAGATTTGCCCCTTTCCCTCCACCCACACTACAGAGCCCAGATGCTCCCCTCTCCATTCTCTGAGGCTGTGCCGAGGCCTTCCCATTCTCACCTCTGCAGTCTCCCTGACCCCTCCCATGCTTCCTTTCCAGACTGAAACAGCTGTGCATCCTCCCTCAGAGAAGGAAGCAGCCTCGAAAGTGGGGGTTCCTTTTCCACGTGAAGGAGAAGGGGATAGGGGAGGGAAGGAAGGTGGAGGAGAAAGAGGAAGGGAGGGAAGTGAGGATAATCATCAATTTAAAAATACCGATTAAATACTTATCTCCATTTTACAGATGAGAAGGTCCAGGGAAATCAAGTAACTTGCCCATCTAGGATTCAAACCCAGGCAGCCTGGCTAGATGCCAGGCTCTCAAAACCACCAAGAATGGATGTTGGAAGAGGGGGAGGAGGAAAGGAAGGCAGGGAGCCGACTGAAATTCCACCCTGTTGCTGGTGGATTTATGACCCAGGCCGTGGTGTGAGGGCACTGGGCAGGGTGCTCTTCACTGAATGCCACACTGATCCAAGACCGTGCCAGCTTGAGGCACAGAGGCACCTGCTCCAGGTGTGCCAGGAGATGCTGGGAACTGCCCTGACCTGGCACAGGTAGGGAGGGCTGGAAAACGGCAAATGTCCAAGAGAATTCAAGAGAGAGCATGGGGGGTTACATCCTGAGGGTGCAGCAACTTTGGGATCACGCCCCCCTTCTCTGCAGTTGGGCAGCTCTTCTCAGCAGCCTCCTCAGCCCTGTGGCCTCTCCGGGATCACTGACTCTGTGACCTGAAGCAGTGCCAACAAATGGTCTCTGAGCTCTACCTGTCCAGGCAAGAAAGGTGGGGCTTGAAGTCTTCTGGCCCCCTTCCCTTCCGTGTTTCTGTCACACGCCGACCCCCTAATATAATCAGATCTGGTCTGGATAGTTGGAGAGCCCAGATATCTGAACCCGCCTTACCCCTTCCCTGTCTCCTCCCTGGGAGAAGGCAGAGCAATGGTTACACACGGCGGGTACACAAACAAGACACGCAGGCAACCCGAGGCCTGGGTGCACCACCCAGGTCGGGCGTTGGGCCAAGCTCCCCAACGTGGCCACTTGTCCAATTGGAAGCAGGTTGGTGAGCGACTGGAGGGCCGGGCTGAGGGTCCATGGGACCCCCAACTCCCCCCAGGCCCAGCCTCCAGGAACCCTCAGAGGCCTGCAGACCCACAGAGACAGAAGGACAGACGGGACAGCAAGAGGCAGACGCAAGGCCAGGGGCCAGGGCCAGGCCAGGAGGGGGCTCACCAACTGGAGCGTGGACGGTCCGGCGCCTCGGCGGAGCAGAGCTAACGGGCTCCCTCCCCGGGCGCCCTGGGGCCTTTTTATTCGCCTGCCGCCCGCGGCCCCCCAGCCCCCAGCTGGCCGCGGAGGAGGCCCCGCAGGCCCCGCCCCGGGCGGGCCTGGAGTCCGCGGGCGCCCCGCCCGGCCTTCCGCGCGGCGCCCCCAGTCCGGACACCGGCCAGGGAGCGGGGGCGCCCTGCCGAAGCCAGCGGCCCGGGAAGTCCCGGGGGCGGGAGCCTCGGGGGCCGGGGGAGCGGAGCTCCCAGGAAAGGGCGGCGCGGGGAGGGCCGCGGGGGCCTCGGAAGTCCCTCTCCCAGGAGCAGTTTTTTCCCTTTTGCCAACGAGATCATGACGCCCACCTAGAGTCCCAGTCCGCGAGTCCCGGTGGGTGCCAGGGCCCCGGCACAGAACCCTTCGCGCGGGGGCGCCAGGCTGTCACAGGGGCTGAACCACACGAGCTCGGTTACTTAGGACAAGGTGGACGTCCTTTCGGGGAGGCCGGGGCTCGGTGCAGAGAGGTCGAGATGGCGCCCTATGGTGGTGCTCTCCTGCAGGAACAGGCGGGTCCCCAGACGTTTACCGAATACTGCCCCCGCGCCATTGTGAAGCTCTGCTGCCCATTGTGCAGTTGGGGACACTGAGGCTTAGGTGACATAACTTGCTCCTGCAGGCAATCAGCAGGGAATGGGAGAATCCAACTCCTCCACGACGCCCCTTACAGAACTGAATGATGCAGACCTGGCCCTTGTCAGGCTCAGGGGGCAGTATGTTAGTGCAGGAGGCAGGGACTGTGGAGTTAAAGAATGTGGACATGGCTGACCGAGAGGACTTCCATCAGCTGAACTGAGAGCCCCAGTTCCAGCCCCAGTTTCTTTCCCTTAGACCTGGTCCTGCCCTGAGTCTCAATGGCCCCATCCGTAAAATGGGCAGAAGCTTCAGCCTCCCCGTCTCCTCCCTAGGCCCAGAGCTGCCCAGCCTGGTTCCCCTCTTGCCCCCACCTTGCCTGAATGTCTTTCCAAAGGTTCATTCATCCCACAGGCCTTTATTGATTTTCTCCTACATGCTAGACTGGGTGCTGGAGTGCTAGACGCTGGAAGGATGCCTTCCTGGTCTGGTGCGGGAGGCAGATGTGCAAATAAGCCCTGTTAGGCGGAGTGCAATAGAGTTAGGATGTCAAGATGGACCTTTTCGATCTTGGTTGACAGCCAGGTCAAACTGATCCTGCTGCCAGGGACCTGCCGTCCACTCCTGGCCGCTCATGTCCAAGATGTCCCCCCAGTGCCCCTGCCCCACCCCAGCTGGGCCCAAAACATTCCCTGTGATGAATCAACAGGAAAGAATGCTCCCAGCCTCGGGTCAGTGGCAGCAGCCCAGCTCCTACCCCCAGGGACAATGAGGCAGCTGTGGGCTTGGGTGCCAGGTATGCCTAAGCCCCCTCCTAGGACCTAGCCACTTCTCATGCTGAGCCAGGAGCAGCACAGAGGGTTCGAAAACGTGGGCTCTGCCTGCTGCCAGTCACTCACCAGGCCTGGCTGCACAGAACTAAAAATACCCTGGAGCACAAGGGCTGGCAGGGGATAGAGACCAGGGAATGAATGGATGTTGCTCGGAAGTCCTTTAATTTGCATGACTCTGGGCAGAGGCCAAGGCTGAGGAGCACTGGAGGTGGGGATCTCTATGGTGTGTGCTGTGACCCCCAACCTTGAGAAGTGAGGGGCTCTGGTTCCAGCCTCAGCCCAAGGCATACTAGCAGTGAGATTTCCTTGGCTGAGTCGTACTCTCCTCATCCTTAAATGTGATTGCTGTAGGTGTCAGATGGGACCACTGGATTCATCTCCATCAGCTTTGATTTGATTGAGAATACCCTGTTCTTCCTGCCTGCCTGATTGTGCTCACCTGGCCTCAGCCGGTGCCTGTGACCCTCTCTGCACTCTTTTTACAATAGTCTGTGCCTGCCTTAACTCCGGCCCCCCATCCCCAAGCTTCTTATTTATCTCTAAACCCAGATCCTGTCACAGGGCTTGGCACACGGCAGGTACTCCAGAAGTGCTCAGAGATTGAATAAATGGACCTAGTCATGTGTGTCGGTTTCTGGTCCCCAAGGAGATACAGACGAGCCAGGTGTGATTCCTGTCTTGTCCTCCAGGAATTTGCTGAATGGTGGGGGAGACAGAGCCACAGTCAACCATCAGGACAAGGCATTGTCATCATTATCATAATCATGGCTGGCTGGGGTCAAAAACCCATCGACAATACTTTCCTTGCCTCCTGTTTACCAACAATGACACTGGGACACACAGAGGGGTTAAGTGACTTGGCCAATGTCACACACTTGTAATCTGCAGAGGGGAACAAGTGGTCAATGACAGGGAAAGCACAGGGCTGTGTGGGTGCCAAGCAGGGAAGCCTGAGGGTTGAAGGCTTCCCGGAAAAAGTGCCTTGAAAGGGTGGATCTGATACACCGGGTAGAGAGGTGGTAAAAGATGGTCGGGAATAACACTCATGCCATGGAAACCGTGAAGCACCGTTCAGGTGTTGTACTGAACCAAGCATAGAAAGTCAACACCAAGACAAAAGTATGCCACATTGCAGGGTCTTTATTACCAGCAGCCACGGAGGACTCGCGTCTCTCCAACCCATGGCCCTGAAAGGAGGGTGTCAAGACCTTTTATACCCTTAAAACCACCTCGGGGGTGAGGGTGAGGGGCGGGGGTAGGGGTGAAGGGTTTCAGACATTCCAAGGGCCAGGGGATTCTGTCAATCACCTCCTGGGCAGAGATGAGGGTGAGGGGCTCCGGACATTCCAAGGGTCAGGGGACTTTTGTCACTCCAATTGTTACTTAAGTGGGTTTACAGAAGTCAAGATAAGCGTTAGTTTACACATTGTTTGGGTAGTGGTGGGAGTTACAGACCTTAGTTACCTATTACAAGGTGCAGGAGCCAAGATGGCATGGGTTTGGACTGCTTGCCTGTCACATTAGGGTCACAGAGAGCAGTTTCAACAGAAAGCCGAGGTATGGTTGAGGTATGCAGTTTTATGGGGCAGCTTTATGGGGCTTTTACCGTGTCACACAGGTATCTGGAGTTACGGCAGCTCCCCACATCCCTCAGCCAGTACCCAGGGACTTAGTTGTGTAAGCATCACCTCTCCCTGCCTCCACCTAGCATGAATCTCTTCCCCATGGCGTGCTTCTCAACCCTCCCTTCCTGCCTGAGTCAGAGTCTGTACTTCCCTCCCAAGTGGGAAGGCCAGAATCCCCTGCAGAAAGTGGTGGCCTCCAGGGTGCACCTGGGTGAACCTGGCAGTGAACCTGGGGTGAACCTGGTGGAGTACCCAGTGTCCATGCCTGCTGGCAAGCTTCCTCCTCAGCAGCCTTCAGGACTCAGTTTTAGCCTCTCCTCCTCTGTGACTCAGTATGGAGGAAACTGTACAGTTTTAAAACTGGGCAACCTGAGTTCCAGTTCTGCTTCTGAATTGTGTGGCCTTGAGTGAGTCATTTCGCTGAACCTAAAGTACTCCTCCTGCATCTGTTTGTCCTGCCCTCTCTAACATTCAGTGCTGTGGCAACAGCCCCCACCTGCTCTCATTTTTCCCTGCATCTCACTGTTCCCGATGTCAGTCTTTCTGAAGAGTTGTCTTGCTCTAGCTCAAGAATCTTGAAGAATCACTACTGCCCACAAGAGAGGAGGAATCTCCTGTTGTCTCTACTCACTTCATTTTCCATATTCTACCTACCCTTCAGGCCTAACTCAGATCCCAGCTCCTCCACGACTTCTCCCACATAAACTTGCATGAATGCTCTCAAAGTGGAAGATGCTGGAAGTGTCACAGAGCCAAGCCTGGGTGCACACTCAAGAGGAAGGGCTAGAAGCGGGCTCCGCCTCCTGGGCAAAGAATTCCGAGAGCATGGGTTTGGAAATCGAGTGGAAGCTCGTTGCTTAGTGATGAGAGTATAATTGACAAGGGCCACAGTGATGCCCTCTGGAGCAGGAGGACCAGACCAGGGACCCTTGCTGGGGTCTAAGGGCACACGGAAGTGGGATTGTGTGTATGTGTGTATGGGGCAACGGGGAGGATGTGACATGAAGGTGGGACTGTGGCTCAGAGCTGGGCCCTGGGGGAGAGTGAGGGAGACACCCAGTCACTCAGCCTCCTTAGGGTCACAAACAATGCTCTGCTGCTGGAGGAGAGGAGAGGATGTCCCCAGTGCGGGGTGAGGGGCAAGGGGAGAGGAAGGCAGAGGCGTTTGGTCTGGGCTCAGGTCGAAGATGCTGGCAGGAAGAGGCTTGAAGACGGAGCCACCCAGCCAGCTTACCTTGAGAGAGCTATGGGCCACCTGAGCAAGGGCCTTAGCTTGGCAGGTCGGAGGGGCTGTTGCAGCTTTCTGAAAGGGTTAGGGTAGGGGTGGGATTTGGTTAGAGTCGGGCTACAGAAACCTTAATCTTTCTGGGTACTGTCCTGAGCTGGTATTTAACGCTTTAGTCATACCTTTCTGCAGGAGGTGTGGGGGGAGGGGACAGGCACTGATAAGGGGGTTGGGGTGAGGGGACAGAGGACAGGGAGGAGTTTAATAAGCTATAAGCTGCTAAAAGGCAGAGAATAGGACTCAGATTCTCCATTTCCGCCTCCAGGAATCCCGCACAAATGCCCTGAATTCCCAGAGATGTTTAGACTCTGTAAGATCAATTGCTCAATGCGCATTTCTTCCCCAGAGTCTCTTTCTGCCCCTCAGGAAGACACATGCTGTCATCCCATTTCTCATTTGTAACCCCTCGCCTGGGGAAGCTCGGTGTCCTGGCTCTCCTCCCCTCCCCCCTCCTCCTTTTCTTCCTCCTCCTCCTTCCTCCCCTCAGGACCTATTCCTGACCTGCTGCCTTCCCTGCCCTCTCCCCTTCCCTCATCTACCCCCTTGCCACACACCCTCTCTAACTCACCTCCAAGCACTCTCCAGTTCCCTTAAGAATATCTCCCCCTGCCAGCTTCCCTCTTCCCCCTCCACCTGAGGCCCCTGCAGACCCCCGCTTTCTCTGTCTCAGCAGCTGGACACAGGCACAGTACCTGGATATGCTTCTATTCTGGTAAATTAAAGTCATAAGTTCTGGGGGGAAATGAGGCAGAATGAAGACTCAGTGCCACAGCCACGCAGCCCCTGAGGTCCCTTCAAGGGGTCACGCAAGTCTGCGCTGACCTTCTCATCTGCCAGTAATTGAACCCCTTTTTCCTCAAGCAACACCAGACAAGTTAAATTAAAAGACATTTCTTATTCTCTGCTGTTTTCCTGGGTCCTTTAAAGCGACTGGTGTAGTAACTGTGTTGCATCTCCCTGTGTAGTAACTGTGTGGCGGATAAGATCAACAGGCTTTCGTGGGCTAGCCTGGGAACTTTGCAGGCTATAGTGTTCTCTTTGCAGGAGAACAGTGTTCTTCCTAGCCCAGGGTTTTGCCTCTTCTCAACCCCTTTGGGAAGATCACTATGTGGGGACATAGCCAAAATGAATGCTAAGTGTGAGGAGCCACTCCCAACCCCAGATCCACTATTTGTGAATTATGTTTAGAATTAATTGAGAAATTCCATGGGAAATAATTTCACGAACAGAGGTATTGATTAAAGAGAGGTACATGTGAACTTAACACAGATATCTTCAGCCTTGTATTCTTAGTTTTTCTTTTCTTTCTTTCTTTTTTTTTGAGATGAAGTCTTGCTCTGTCACTCAGGCTGTCATGCAGTGATGTGACAATGACCTCAGCTCACTGCAACCTTCGCCTCCCGGGTTCAAGTGATTCTCCTGCCACAGCCTCTTGAGTAGCTGGGATTACAGGTGTATGCCACAGTGTAGGGCTAATTTTTGTATTTGTAGTAGAGATGGGGTTTCGCCATGTTGGCCAGGCTGGTCTCAAACTCCTGACCTCAAGTGATCTGCCTGCCTCAACCTTCCAAAGTGCTGAGATTACAAACATGAGCCACCATGCCTGGCCCGGTCTTGTATTATCTTGCATTTCAGTTTGTTCATGTAGAGTTTTGTAAACATTTGAAAGACTCTTTGTTAGGAATTGTTTTTATCTATCAGCTAGAATGTGTGATCATTCAAGACTGGGACTGACAGATTCCAACGGGTTCATTTTCATATAACCAGCTCTTCTTCAGCTTCCAGGAACTGGGAAGGGACAGCAAGGAGCTGTCCTGCTGGGGAATTCCCTTGACCTGGCTTGGAGGGACAGAGAGGCAGGGGACTTACCACAGAGGTCAAGGGAGATTCCTGGATCAAGCAGGATCTCAGTCAAGACCAGAGCCAGAGAGCCAGGAGTGAGCTGTAGAGACATTAGCATCAAAGGGTTATCAAAGACCAAGCCAGAAGTCAGGACCAAGGGTGGAGGGGAGAAGGGCAAGCCCCACCAGAAGCCAGGCTGAGTCTGATGAGCCTGTTCAGATGCCGCCAGACAGAGCAGGAGGCGGGCGACCCCCACTTCTAGTCCAGTGGCTCTCAGAGTGTGGTCCTGGATCCTCAGCGTCAGCATGGCCCAGGACTGTGTTCAAAATGCCAATTCTCAGGCCCCACCACAAAGCCACTGAATCAGAAACCTGGCAGCGATGGGGCCAGCATCTGTGTTCTAACGTGTCCTCCAGATAATTCTAACGCCTGCTGCCATTTGAGAACCTCTTCTCTAGACCACACGTTTGGACAGTGTTTGGTCAGAGTCTGGAGTCCTGCAGGTGCCGTTCTCCTTGGAGTCCCAGACCCATCTGGCAGGCAGGGGCCCTCTTGCGTACTGAGGAACCTCCTCTACTGATGTCAGGATGAGTTTTGGGGAAGCACAGCCTTCTACATCCCAGTTATTTCCACAGGGATTTCAACCTCTTCATGGTGGAGTGGGAGAGCCATGTCCTGCTAGAGTTCTATAAGGATCTCTCTGTCCCCAAGGACCCCATCATTGTGGTGGTAGGAATTCCTTTTGTTGTCCTTAGGGGGCCCTGCCTGTGCTGGGTCAGGATGGGGAGGTCAGGCCAACATCTAGATTCTGACAGACTCTTCCTGCATGATGGGAATTTCCACATCTATTCAATGCCACAAAAGTCAGTCCCACTGTGAACATCAGACTGAAGTCTGAGATCTTCCTGGAAACCAGTTGGCCAAAAGGTGTCATTGATGCCCACCTCTGGGCAGGCAGAAGAGACCCCGGAGCTGTTATAAATGCCTTCTCCTTCTTCTTGGAGTTGGTTCTGGCTTTCATAGTTCACTGGATCCAGAGTTGCAGGAATCATTCTTAGTCTTGAGCCATTCTGGATATATCCTTCTTCCTCATAGACCATTCTGAATACTTCTCTGTGGCCAAAAAAGAGTTAAATAGCTGCAAGGTCATTGATTTGTTTACAAAAAAAAAAAAAAAAAACTGCTCAGAAAAGACAAGAAAAGCTCCATTTCCTAGCCATTAACTGAAAACCGCTTTTCTTAGGACAGCTTGACCTCTAAAGTGTTGACTGACCCATCCAGAAAAAAAATATAGATAAATGATGTCTCTTTTTAGCATTTCATACTAATAAACAAGGTGGGAGAGAAGGAATTTCACCAAGATATCAGCAGAAACATAACTTCGGAGGAGAAATAATTTCCTCTTCATTACCAATTAATGAGCACAAGCTTCTGCCCACCAGCACTCTGAATTGCTGTCACTGTGGTGAAGTGGTGTGATGGGAACTTGGGGTAACGCCTCAGGCCTCTGGCAAGGATTTGTATATCAGAGCTAATAGGTGAATGTGTCTCATTCAAGGTGGCTGTGGTTCTGTGCTGAGTCTTGGGCATGGAGCCCTTGTATTTGTACAGAAAGCACTTTGCTAGGCACTATGGGGACACCAAGAGGGAAAGACCCAGTTCCTGCCCTCCGTGTAAGTCATGGGTTGTGTTCATATCGCTATATGAATTATATAAACCAGTGAAATCTATATGTATAGATGAGATCATTCATTCACTTGTTCATTCAGCACATATTTATTGAGCACCCATGATTTATGTAGCCACTTTGAGGGTCTAGAAAGTTTCTCAGGATCCAGGACATAACCCAAGTTTCTCAGGATCCAGGACAGTGCTGGGGTCACACTAATGATAATGGCCATATTTTCCAGGTTCTCGTCTCTACTGTTCAGGGAGCACTTCCAGCACCATGCCACCCTCCTACCCTCTGCTCTAATCAAATTCTCATTCAGTTTGCAGCTACGAGTTTTCAAGGGTGGCCAACAGGTACTCATAAAGCAGGCTGTAAGCCACGGTTAGATTGCAGCATCTTCCATAATCTTCCGGCCCAGCTTTGCACCCTCCCCTCCCCTCCCCTTGATGTTCATTACCTGAGAAGCTTTGTAAAAAAACTTTTCAAGTATTTGTGGCTAGTGCCCACTGCAAAAATATGCTGCTGTCTAGGCCAGGGGGTTCGCAGCTCCTAAAGCTGCCACCTCTCAAGGTACAGAATGATGCTACCTTTCCTCCATAATGAGGAAAGTGCCTGACTCCACCCAGTGCTGCAGTGTGCCATCTGTTCTCCATTCTATGGCCTGTCTTTTCATCAGTATCACACTGTGTTGATTATTATAGTTCCATGTAAGTCTTACATCAGATAGTGTGAGTCCTCCAACTTGGTTCTTTTTCAAAATTGCTTTATTCCAGTCCTTTGCCTTTCCATATATATATATGTATGTGTGTGTGACACACACACATACATATATATATATATATATTTATTTACTTATATATATATATTTTAAGACAAAGCCTCACTCTGTCACCCAGGCTAGAGTGCAATGGCTCGACCTCGGCTCCCTGCAACCTCCATCTCCTGAGTTCAAGCAATTCTACTGCTGCAGCCTCCTGAGTAGCTGGGGCAACAGGTGTGTGCCACCACACCCAGCTAGTTTTCATATTTTTAGTAGAGACAAGGTTTTGCCATGTTGTTGAGGCTGGTCTTGAACTCCTGACCCCAAGTGTTCCGCCTTGGCTCTCATGAACCACCACACCCAGCCTCCATATACATTTTAGAATGTCTTTCCATATATATTTCAGCCTGTCCATTTCTTTTTTTAAAAAGGCCTGCTGGGATTTTGACTGGGGTTCTAGATGAGTTGGAGGAGAGATGACATTTTAAGAAAATTAAGTCTTCCAATTTGTGAACAAAGTTTGGTCTTTGATTTCTTTAATCAGTGATTTGTAGTTTTCAGCATAAAGTTTCCACATGGGACATAATTTTGTTAGATTATGCCTAAGCATTGCATATTTTGGTAAATGGTGCTTACAATTTTTAAAAATTTCTCATTGGTTATTGCTAGTATATAAAAATACAATCAACTTTTTTGTATTGACTATGTGTTCTGTGAAATTGCTAAATTCATTTCTAGTAACTTGTATTTTCCTTGGACTTTTCTACATAGAAAAGCATGTTATCTGTGACTAGAGACAGTTTTATTTCACTTTTCCCACTCGTGTGCCTTTCATGTCTTTTCCTTGCCTGATTGCACTTTCTAGGCCCTCCAGTATAAAGATGAGGAGAAGGAATGACAGGGAACATCCTCGCCTTGCTCTCAATCTTAAGGGAAAATCTTTCAGTCTTTCACCGTTATATATGGATGTTACCTGCAGGTGCATTTCACTTCAGTTGTCAAAGTTATGTGTGTAGGGTTATTTATAGCACTCTTTCATTATCCTTTGGATGCCTGCAGGATCTTTAGTTATATCCTCTGCTTCATTGCTGATACCAGTAATTTGCATCTTCTCTCTTTTTCTTTGTCAGTCTTGAAAGAGGACTGTCAATTTTATTGATCTTTTGGAAGAATTACCTTTTTGTTTTACTGATTTTCTCCATTGCTTTTCTGGTTTCAGTTTCATTGATTTCTGCTCCTATCGTTATTATTAATTTCTTCTGTTAAATTTGTGTTTATTGTTTATTTTGTTTTTTTCTAAGTGCTTGAAGTGGGAAATTAGATCATTAATTTGAAATTTTTCCTTTTTTTTAATGTAAGCATTTAGAGCTATACATTTCCCTCTCAACACTGCTTTATCTCTGTCTCACAAGTTTTGATATATTGTATTTTCATTTTCATTTCAGTTCAATGCATTTTAAAATTTCTCTTGAGACTTCCTCTGTGACCCACAAATTATTTAGAAGTGTGTTGTTTAATTTCCAGGTGTTTGGACATTTTTCAGTTATATTTCTTTTATTGATTTCCATTTGATTCCATTGTGGTCAGATAACACACTTTGTATAATTGAAATTATTTTAAATTTGTTAGGTTTGTTTTATGGTACGGGACATGGTTTAACTTGGTATGCTTTCCAGGGACCCTTGAAAATGTGTATTCTCTGCTGTTGGGAATGTAAACTAGTACAACCACTATGGAAAACAGTGTGAAACAAATGAAAAAGAAAACAGTCTTAGCAAAGACATAGAAAGCTGCAGAGAAAAAAATTAGAAAATATAAAGAAGAACCAAAAGGAAATTTCAGAACATCAAAATACAGTAACCAAAATTTGAAATCTCAATGGATGAGCCTAAGAACAGAAGAAAAATGGATATTTACTTATCTCTTTACTTTTCTGTTTCTTTTTCTTTCTTTCTGACATTCCAAAATTTCTTCTTTTTATCATTTCCTCTCTGTATAGAGAATTTCTGCTAGCCATTCTTTTAGGATAGGTCCCTGGCAACAAATTCTCTGTTTTACTTCACTTGAAAAGATCTTGATTATCCCTCCATTCCTGAAGGACTTTTTTGGCTGATACAGAACTTGGGGTTGACAGTTTTTTCCTTTAGTTATTTTCTGTCTTGAAAATGTGCCACTTCCTACTGGCATCCATGATTTCTGATGAAAAATCCTTTGTCATTCAAATTGTTTTCCCCTATAGGTAAGATATCATTTCTCTCTCATTACTTTCAATAATTTCCTTGTTTTTAGTTTTCAGAACTTTATTATTTATCTTGGCATGGAGGTACTTGGGTTTATCCTATTTGGGATTTATTCATCTTCTTGAATTTAGAGGTTTATGTATTTTGCCAAATTTAGAAAATTTTCAGCAATTATTTCTTCAAGTGTTTTTGCAGTTTTGCCCTTTTTCCCCCCTCTGCTTCCAGGACTCTGATGACATGAATGGTTAATGTTAGATCTTTTGTTATAGTCCTACAGCTCCCTTAGGCTATGCTCATTCTTCTTTTTTTAAGTCTATTTTCTGTATATTGTTTAGATTAGTTAATGTCTATTTTTCTATATCTTAATGCACTGATTCTTTCCTTTGTCTCCTGAATACTGTTCTTGAGCTCATCCATTGAGATTTTACATTTTGGTTATTGTATTTTTATGTTCTGAAATTTCCTTTTGGTTCTTCTTTGTATATTTTTTTCTTCCTCTGAGGCTTTTTTTTTTTCTTTTTCTTTCTTTTTTTTTTTGGCATGGAGTCGCCAGGCTGGAGTGCAATGAAGTCATCTCGGCTCACTGCAACCTCTGCCACCCGGGTTCAAGTGATTCTCCTGCCTCAGCCTCTGAGTAGCTGGGACTACAGGCAGGCACCACCACACCCAACTAATTTTTGTCTATTTAGTAGAGACAGGGTTTCGCCATGTTGGCCAGGACGGTCTTGATCTCTTGACCTCGTGATCTCCCCGTTTCAGTCTCCCAAAGTGCTGGGATTACAGGCGTGAACCACTGCGCCCAGCCGAGGCTTTTTATTTATTTGCTAAGACTGTTTTCTTTTTTATTTGTTTCACCTGTGTTTGTAATCATTTGTTGAGACATTTTTATAACGGCTGCTTTAAAATCTTTGTCAGAAAATTCTAACATCTGTGACATTTCAGTGTTAGTATCTCTTGATGTTCCCTCCTAGGCAGTTGGAGAGCTTCCTGGTTCTCAGCATGATGAGTGATTCTTCATCAAAACCTAGATATTTTGGGTATTATGTTATGGCACTCTGGATACTGTTTAAACCTTTTGTTTTAACTGGCTTTCTCTGATACTGCTCCATCAGGGGAAGAGGGGCATCACTTGTTACTGCTAGGTGGGGGTGTAAGTCCAGGTTCCCCATTCAGCCCCCCTTGATGCATGAGGGGGAGAGGTTCTCATTACTGGCAGGTAGGAGTGGTTGGTTGGCTCCCTACTATGCCTTCCATGATACTTCCCTGGCTAGGATGAGTAGGAGTTCTTGTCACTATTTCTTACATGGCCTTCATTGACCCCACAGGAAGGGAGTGGCCTCATTACCACTGGGTGGTAGTGAAGGTCCTTACTCTCCACTAACCCTTATCTGACATCATACTGGAGAGAAGGGTAAAGAATGCCTTATTACCGCTAGGTAGGAGTGGAAATTAGGCTCCACTGATACTGTCAAGGGTATCAGTTGTGGGAAAAGGCTCATTACAGCCTACTGGGAATGGAAGTCTCAGCTCCCTACGCAACCTTTTCTGATACCACCCTGGTGAAGGAACTGGGTGCCTATTATAGCTGAGAAAGAACAGAAGTGCAGACTCCCTGCCTGGTCTTTGCTGGTGTGTGTGTGTGTGTGTGTGTGTGTGTGTGTGTGTGTGTGTGTGTGTGTGTGTGTGTGTGTGTGTGTTGGCCAGGTGTGGGGGTGGGGAACAGAGGCATAGTTTTCTCTGTGATGTCTGGCTGCAGTAAAGCAGTCATTGTCTGAACGTTTTCTGTCTTGCTAAGCTGCCTCTTTCCTGATCTTTTAGCTGGAGAGAGCAGGTTTTCATTGGACCATTTTTTTTTCTTGTCTATGCACATTGGTGCAGCCAGGTTGCTTGCCTCTTCAGCAATAAGTCTAGGATATATATGAAGCAAAAAAAACACCCAGAGAGCTCACCATCATTCGTTCCTTGGGCCCCAACGTCCCTAGCTGGGTTGCCTTATTCTCTCCACCTTTAAGGGTCTCCTTATGTTTATTTAACATATAATGCCCAAGAGTTTTAGTTGTATTAATACTTAACTTCCCACTTAGTGGGAGAGACAGAAAAAAAGTGCTTCTGTTTCATTTTCCAGAAGCAGAAATGTTTCTTCCTCTTTTATTTTCTGAGGAATTTATGTAGATTGGCATTATTGCTTCCTTAAATGTTCAGTAGAATTTTCTGGGAGTCTGAGGGTTCATGGTTCTCATACACATTCTCTTCTGTGTGTTGTCCTAGATCTTAAGGTCCATTTATTCCCTATCATGGTCCAGCATAAGAAACTAGTTAAAAATGGATCCGTATCCTTTTCAGTTTTACCACTCTTAGAAATAAACCCTGTGCCTAATTTTCAGCACTCTACTCCATAGCTGCAGGGATGAGAGTCTCTTTAAATGTTGCCAGGGAGGGCTTCCGGCTTTCATGGAATGCTCTGAGTTGGTAGTTGACTGAGCCTGTTATTTTCTTTCTATAATATTTCTAGGACAATATTTAAAAAAAATCATTCAATTCCATTATCCTTGTTATTATCATTGCCACCATAATATTCAAGTTATAGAGTACTGCACGAGCCAGTATTTTCCCTTCTATCTGTATATTTTCCTGATACACCACTGGCAAGAGCCTTAACATTTGTGAACTGCAATATAGTACAAAGGGTTTTAACACCCACCCTTACCACCATTAATGCAGTCATTTTGCTGTGTGAACCGGTAAATAATCCAGTTTCAGAATCCCATCTTGTGGTGCACTTTGGTACCAATGGAATGAGTTTGGGTTCTCCTGAAGGCAGTGCCTGAGATAAGGACTAGTATGCAAATGGTTTACATGGTGGAACATTCCAGAAGGCAGAAGTAAAGGACAAAGAAGAATGATACCAGCAAGGGAGAAAAGCCAATAGATGTGTTACTGAGCTGGTTACCATAGTAAGTAATTGGGGAATCTATCTACTAGGAACTCTCCTTGAAGGGATGCAACTACAAGTTTTCCCAAAAGGGTGTGAGGCTGGGACATTCATCTCCCAATTCTTTCTCCATTCGTGTCCTCTATTGTGGAGGGTTGCCTCTGAGGCATTAGCAACCTAGGGGGATACAGCATGGAGCATAAAAAGCATCTGCTGGACCTCCATGCTGCAAGTGTGGAATCTGGATGCAATGAGAGCATGAGAACCATGCCCATAGTCCTTTAGCTACAATGTAGTTTGAGCTTGTGGTATGGCCCCAACATCGTGCCTAAGTTTATCCTAATCTGACTCTAACTCTGTTGGTCTCTTAGTCAACCAGGCTTCTCCAGTGCTGGCTCTCTCCTATGAGACGCGGCCTGCTTTTCTGGGGTTTTGATGTCCTGCCTGGCTCTAATGAGGGTTCAGGGAGAGATGGGTTAGGCAGAGTCTGTTCAGCTGTATCAGAGGGCTGAACAGTGGCCCCAAATAAAATATGCCTAAGTCCTCACTCTTAGAATCTGTGAAGGTGACCTTATTTGGTGAAAGGGTCTTTGCAGATACAATGAAGGAACTTGAAATCAGTTCTTCCTGGTGTTAGAATGGGCCCTAAATCCAAAGACTGTATCTTTATAAGAGAAAGGAGAGAGGGATTTGAGATGCATGGACAGAGGTTGGAACGATGCCGCCACATGACAAGGAGCTCCTAAAGCCACCAGAAGCTGGAGAGGCTGGGCAGGGTTTCCCTGGAGCCTTCGGAGGGAGCGTGGCTCTGCCGACACCTCTATTTTGGACCTCTGGCCTCCGTACTCTGAGAGAATAAACTTCTGTTTCAAGCCACACAGAGTACAGTAATTTGTTATTGTGGTTCTAGGAAACTAATGCATAAGCTGCAGGCTGAAACTTCTGCTGTGAGAGAGCCAAGGACCCCAAAGCTGGAGCAACTGCCCCGTTGCTGTGTTACCGCTGGTGGCTGGGAAATGGCCACTCCTGTGGTCAGCCATCTGCTGACCTCCTGGGTCTCACCCCACAACGGCTGGAACTTGGCCATATCTGAGGTCTTTAAAGCCATTCAGTGTTGCTCTGACCTGTGTGATGGCTCCACTAAAGCGGCTTAGTTGCCCAGGGCCTGCCTGGTCAGAGACGTGGGATGCAGCCTCAGTACCCATCACCCCTCAGATCTCTCCTAGTGGGACCTTGTGGGTGATATGGATCAGAGCTTGCGTTGCTTGGAAACAACAGACATCGACTTTGATTAATTTAAACAGAAAAGGAAGTTATCAGAGGGATATAGGAAAAGCGGAACAATCCAGTCTGGTAAAGGCAAGCCAGTGGCCCAGGAGACCTGGTTATTAGCCAAAATGAGAGAGAAGCTGAGCCAGGTTACTGCCAGTGAAATGGCCTGACTGGGCCAGATGAGGTTCTGTGCCAGGCCTCTGGGGGAGCAGGGATGCAGGTGGTAAGGGGACACTTTGAGAGTCCGACCAAGTCCCCGAACTGGGGGGAGGTTCCTCAAAGGGAAAGCAAAGTGTGGTACCAATAAAAGGAGAAAGGACCCTGGGCAGAAGAAAACAGCGTGCAGGCCAGGGACAAGCGCCTGTCCTTACTGCTCCTCTCCTCGCCCTGATTTCTCCCTTTCGATCACTGCCACTTTCCACTCGGTTCCTCGGAAGGACTAGGGAAAAGCCAGATTGTTTTTTCTAACATTAGAGGATACCTCGAGTCAGCAGCGGACCATAATTAGACTGTGATCATTCTGTTTAAACACTTCACTTAATCAATTACAATTGCCTATGCTGTCTCCTAGTATCGATTATAGAGTCCCTCGTTCTGAAAATCATAAAGCTCCCTCCTGGGATGCTGGCACCGTGACTCTCATGGACATGTGAACACCCCGTGCTGAAGCAGAGCTTTCCATGTAGGTGCTTGCGATCCTTTTTCATCTTAATTGTTTCTGAAGACAGGATAGAATAGCAGCCCCTTCCATTCGTAATCTGAATCTAAGAGGGAAGGAGCGGCCCAGTTAATGGGGCATCAGTGGCTCCCAGGTGAGCAGGATGGGGTTGGCTGCTCCAGATGCCCTCTCAGAGGAGACACAGGACACGACCTACAGATTGGCTGTGACCCCTGTGAGGACGATAAGTGGGGAGAGGTGACCCTGGACAGACACCAAGCCACCTCACCCACCATTGTCATCATGGTGGGCAACAGTGGCTCAGGCCAGGACAGGGTGCAAGTCGGCAGGAAGGGCCTAGAGCTACCTCAGATCTCAGCAGTGTGGAAAAGGAGGAAAGGCTGGAGGTGGAAGACAAGGTTGCGGTGGTTTTCAACCTGGCTGCACATTTAAAAAGACCCATGCCTCAGCAGGTTAGGAAGAGCAAGCTAGTTAGTTGCACAAACTGGAGATACCAGAGTAGGGAGAATAACTGGGGGATTATCCCAGGTGTATTAGCCAGGGTTCTCCTGAGAGACAAATCCAATAGGAACTGTCTCTCTCTATCTACACACACACATAAACACACACGCACACATGCGCACACACACACAAACACACATTCATATATGAGAGGGGATTTCTTAGCGAAATTGGCTCACACGGTTTGGAGGCTGAGAAGCGCCACAGCAGGCTGCATGCAAACTAGAGACCCTGGGGCGCTGCAGTGTGGCTCAGTCTCAGAACCAAGGAAGCTGATGGTGTCATTCTCAGTCTGAGGCTGACGACCTGAGAAGCCGGGGGCTGCTGGCGTAAGTCCTCAGTCCCAAGGCCTGACAGCCCGGATTTCTGACGTCCAAGGGCAGGAGAAGAAGAGTGTCCCAGGTCCAGGAGAAAGAGAGGAAATTACCTTTCCTCCATCCTTTTTTGTTCTACTCAGGCCCCCAGCTGATTAGATGGTGCCCACCTACATTGAGGGCAGAGCCTCCCACTCAGTCCACCCACTCACATGCCAGTCTCCTCTGGAAACAGTCACAGACACACCCAGAAGTGATGTTTTACCAGCTTTCTAGAGAGAACTTAATTCAGTCAAGTTGACACTTGAAGTTAACCATCGTGCCAGGTATGAAGTGATCAGGACCCTCCATGTTTGAGCTAATGGCCTGGTAGCTGTTTAAAGGCTTTGTATTGATGTATGGGTGGTGAGCAGAGCTGCTCCCCGTCCCCTGATCAATCCCAGGGCTGTCTCCCTCCTCTCAGCACCTAGTCCTGTGCCTGTGCCTGGGAAGTGTTTGATAAATTATGAATGAACCCAAGGACCTGGGCAAAGAAATATGGTTCATTACTAGAAATAGAGGAAATTTAGTACCTCAGTAGAGGAGTGATTAAATAACCCATGGCATAGCCCTGGTATGGAACATGGAGCAACAGAGAAAAATGATGAGAAGCAATCCCATTACTGGGTATATACCCAGGAATATAAGCTGGTCTACCATAAAGATACATGCACGCATATGTTCACCAAAGCACTATTCACAATAGTAAAGTCATGGGATCAACCCAAATGCCCATAAGTGATAGACTGGTTAAAGAAAATGTGGTACATATATGGAATACTACACAGCCACAAAAAGGAATGAGATCATGTCCTTTGCATCAACATGGATGGAGCTGGAGGCCTTTATCCTAAGTGAACTATCACAGGAACAGAAAAGTGAATACTGCATGTTCTTACTTATAAGTGGGAGCTGAACATAAAGTGCCTATGGACACAAAGAAGGGAGAAACAAGGCCGGGTGTGGTGGCTCACACCTGCAATCCCAGCACTTTGGGAGGACAAGGCGGGCGGATCACCTGAGGTTGGGAGTTCTAGACCAGCCTGACCAACATGGAGAAACCCCGTCTCTACTAAAAATACGAAATTAGCCAGATGCGGTGGTATGCATCTGTAATCCCAGCTACTTGGGAGGCTGAGGCAGGAGAATCGCTTGAACCCGGGAGGCGGAAGTTGCAGTGATCGAGATTGCATCATTGCACTCCAGCCTGGACAACAAGAGCAAAACTCCTTCTCAAAAAAAAAAAAGGGGGACAACAGCCACTGGGACCTACTTGAGGGTGGAAGGAGGAGAGAGGATTGAAAACTACCTGTGGGCTATGCTTATTACCTGAGTGGCAAAATAATCTGTACACCAGACCCCCATGACATGAGATTTACCTGTATGACAAATGTGCACATGTACTCTTGAACCTAAAAGTTAAAATAAAAAATAGAGAAAAAGAATAAGAAAGACATGACATCGTTTCCAGACATAAAGTGAAAAAAGTAAGTTCCTCACCAATGTGAGTAGAAGGATGCCATTTGTGTAAACAATGAGAAGCTCAAATTATATGAGTATGCAAGTGCGTTTTTGTTTTGTTTTGAGATGGAGTTTTGCTCTTGTTGTCCAGGCTGGAGTGCAGTGGCATGGTCTCAGCTCACCGAAACCTCCACCTCCTGGGTTCAAGCGATTCTCCTGCCACAGCCTCCAAGTAGCTGGGATTACTCAGCCCGCCACCACACCCAACAAATTTTTGTGTTTTTAGTAGAGACGTGGTTTCACGACGTTGCCCAGGCTGGTCTCCATCTCCTGACCTCAGGTGATCTACCCACCTTGGCCTCCCAAAGTGCTGGAATTACAGGCGTGAGCCACCACGCCCAGCCTGCAAATGCATTTTTAAAAAGTATGTGCAACCAATGATTGACAGGGGTTTCCTCCAAGGAAGGAAGGGAGATGGGAAAGGAGGACATTCACTTTGTGTGCTTTAAGTTTTGCTTTCTGTTCTACATTTAAAAAAAAAAAAAAACAACTAACATGCATTCCTTTATTACCTTTATAATTAAGATAATTTTTAAAAATTAGAAATATAGTCAGCCCTCTGTGCCCATGAGTTCTGCATCCTCAGATTCAAACAAGTGTAGATCAAAAGTATTTGGGGAAAAATGATAAAAAAAAATACGATAAGAAAATATATATATATAAATACAGTATAACAACTATTTACATAGCATTTACTTTGCATTAGGAATTATAAGTAATTTAGAGATTATTTAAACCAAGCTTGTTTAACCCATGGCAGGCCTCATGTGGCCCAGGATGACTTTAAATGTGTCCCAACAAAAATTAGTAAGCTTTTTTAGAACATTGTGAGATTCTTTTGCTATTTTTTTCTTTTAGCTCATCAGCTATCATTAGTGTTAGTGTATTTTACGTGTGGCCCAAGACTATTCTTCTTCCAATGAGGCCCAGGGAAACCAAAAGATTGGACGCCCCTGATTTAAAGTAAATGGGAGGATGCGCATAGGTTATATGAAAATACTACACTATTTTACATCAGGGGCGTGAGCACCTGTGGATTTTGGTATCCATGGGGGGCCCAGAACCAGTCTGCAGATCTGAGGAATGCCTGCGTAGTTATGGGATGGGTTTGAGGAGGCCACGATACTCAATTTTGTTGTGTAGTTGAGGGAACAGTGGTGGCTGGCTACGCATGAGCAGGACGGGGCTGAGATGAGGATGCCTCCCATTGTAGGGAGTCTCAAACCCCAGCGTGCACCAGAATGAGCATCAAGGGGCCACTTAAATGCAGATTTCTCAGCTGTACTGATGCAGGATGTCAGTGTGAGGCATCTGCATTTCAGCCAGCTTTCCGTGATCCTGACACCAGTGGGCCCTCGAAGCACTCCTGTGACAATCTGCTGCTTCCCTCCCTGGGCTTAGCAGCCAGACGGCTGGCCGCCAGCCTTGCTGGGTACCTAGGCAGGAAGTCCCCAAGGCAGGGGACTTCCTCTTCAGCTGCCAGTGATCTGAGGGGGGAGGGGCTGGTGTGTGCTGTGCGGGCAGCCCTGCCCTCAGAACCAGTGGTCAGTGGGGTAAACACCATCCTTTTTCACCATTCTGTGCCATGAGCTGGTGCCACTGCTCTCCTCGGGATCTTCATTTATTGAGGGACAAAGGTAACAATTTAAGCTTCCCTGGGCCATTCTTAAAAGACACCCGAGCTGCTCAAATCATCCATTCCAAATTCATTTGGAATTCTAAGCAAGTAGGGCAAACTGGCATTAATTAAATATTTAATTCATGTCCATTAAGACTAGAATATTGGTTTTCATTCAAATTTATGGCCTGGTTATATTTTTTATAGCTGCCCATATATTGCATATAGGTTATTGGTGCCCTTCCCATAGTGAAGTATTCAGGGTATTTACGCCCATTTTATAGGACTTGGAGCATAACTTGAGTATTTTAAGTGGTTATAGAGACATACAGTATTCGCTTTATGATGTTGTTGGTCACATCAGTGATAAATTTGCTGTCGAGTCACCACTGATCAGGCCAGTAACCACCAATTACAACCCTGTGCCTGTGGGAAAAGATGGGCTCCTTTACAGCAACCTAGTTCATTATTCAATCTTCAGGAACCTGTTGAGGTTCAAATGTGAGTCCATTCCCACATCTACAAGGCACGGGGCAGGGGTTGAAGGGCCCTTTACCTGACATGGCCAAGGCAAAGTCCAGAAGCAGACTTCTGCAATTTCAAACATGAGTTTGGAGAGTCCCTTGAAGTGTTACAGAGAGTTACAGAGGGGACTCCCTCGAGAGTCCCGCTCATGGGTTACAGAGAGTCTGCAGAGCCGGGTGACTGACCGACCTGTGCGGTGGGAGAGGAGCGCGGAGGCCTCCCTTGCCCTTTCGTTCTGCCTCCCGGAAGCCCTGGCCCTGGCCCTTCCACCTTCCAGGAGAGATTCTTCCATCAGCGATGGGGAGCTCTAGAAATTCCGGTCTCCAACAGTCAACTAAACAATGCTGAAGTCGGTTTGGGTTCAGGGATGAAAACGGGGCCTGAACTGACCCTTCTTTTCCGGTAACCCTTGTTTCCAGGAAACTGATGTGGCGTAGCTTCCAATTTCCAGAATGAGTGAAGCAGGCCCCACTCTGTTTTGTGTAACGTAAGAGCTGGGAGAGAGCTGAGAGATCTGAGGGCCAACGTTCTTCTTTGAAGATTTTTTAAAAAGAGAGAAAAAAACCTAGCAACATACAAACGGAGCTAACTTTTCCTGCAAACATACCATGTACCAGACCTACACTAAGGGCTGTGCAGGCGTGGCCCCATTGAGCCCTCGGAATAGGCTGCTGAGGGAGGCATTCTTATTACCCCCATTTACAGATGGCAGAGGTGAGGGCCAGTGAGGCTGAGTGATTGATCCATGGTTACCCAGCCAGAAAGTGACTCAGCTTTAAACTACGTCATCCTGATTCACAGCCCATGCTCTCAACCTTATGCTCTGGGGAATTCATTGTTTAATTGGGGAGTGGAAGTTTGGATCCTGAAGATCTCAGAGAGACGAGGAGGAGCAGAAGGCATAGAAATGGTCCAGAGAGAAAGTTCAGAGACACAACCACAAACGTATTTGGCCACTTTTGCCAGAATGGATCTCTGTCCTCTGGATCAGATCTGTTCCTGGCCCCACACGTCTGAGAACAGCTCCCACGTGACTGGAAACTTCTCTGTTGTTAAGCAAAGCATTATTGGATTTTCACATGTTTACAAAGTATCTTTTCCTCAATATTCTGGAGTTCCTCCTTCCGCATGGCTTGGAAACAGGCTGGGTGCATCCTAAACCTTCATTTAGAGCTTCTTCTGAGGCTCACCACAAAGCCTGGATCACATAACAATCGAAACACTGCAAATTGTGACCTTATCAAACCTGCAAGACTAGATCCCAGTAAACATTTGAGGTTTGGAGCAGCAGAGTAACTCGCCCACAGGCACCCAGCAGAGCCTTCACTAAGACCCAGTTCTCCAGGGACCTGCCCCGTCTCTCCTCCCAAAGTTCACATCCCACCATGCCCACCTGGAGCTTCAACTTGAGGCACTTTCAGCCTTAAAAGCACCTGGCATTTTGGGACAGACACAAACGGCTCACAGTCACTCCGGTCCACCATGCATTTCATTTCTGGACTTAGTTTTTATTTCAGTTCATTGTGTCCCCACCCTTCACCTTGGCGGGAAGATGACTTTGTTTTCAAATACAAGTCAAAAAGAAAGGATATCTGAGAACGCAGAATTGTAAAACCACTCGAGCATCCAGCTCATGCCTAGGTATTTGCCCTGAATAACAAAAAACTTTTGTTCACACAAAAACCTATACATGAATGTTTTTAGCAGCTCTATTCACAACGGCCAAAAACAAAAACAAAAACCCACCTTGAAACAGAACAAACGTCTTTCAACAGGTGAATAGATAAACCACGGCATGCTCCCGCAGTGGAATGCCACTTAGCAACCCAAGGAACAGACTTAGCAATACAGGCCACAAACAACACGGTGCCTCTCAGAGGCATTGCACGGAATAGAAGAAGCCTGTCGCAAAGGCCATGGACTCAACGATTCCTTTATAAAGCATCCTGGACACGACAAAACCATGGTGATGGAAGACAGATAGGTGATTGCCAAAGTTATGGGTTAGAGGAGAGTGTGACAAGAAAAGGCAGCATGAGATATTGGGGGTGACAGAACTGCCTGTACTCCTGAATTGTGGTGGCAGGTATGTGAATCTATACATGTGTTAAAACTTGTGGAACTCTATAGCAAAATTAGAAACGAAAAAGGAAAAGCTCCATTTCTGCTAGAGCAATCTACCTCTGACAGCACAGGAAGAGGGATTTCATGTGGGGGAGGGTGGTTCTCGGCCAGTCTCTGAGGATCCTGCCTTTCCACCCTCCAGACCAGCAGGACAAACCCTAGTCTAAGGCTCTGGCTCTGGCAGGTGCATCCATCACCGGCAGGTCTCTCAGTGCTTAGAGGGATGTCCACCCGGCTGACAGTCCACCTCCACCTCTCTGTGGAGCTGGGGGGCAACAGGCTACCAGTTCCAAGACTTTCTCTGTACTCCTTCAGGAGTCGCCCAGAGGCCCTGGGGCTCCTTTTCCTCTGGATGCCGGGGAGCAGCCAGATGGCTCCAGGTGACAGAGGTGTCACTCACACATGGTTGTTCCTTTGAGCTATGCTCCACTCCTTGGAATTCCAGAGAAAGGAAGCCTACCTTCCACTTCCACCCCCTAAGTCATACACATGTCCAGAGGAACCAACCAGCAGTCACTCCACGCTGCTACTACTGGGAAAAGTCTTCCAGAATCAAATTAGCCTGAATTGGCTAACCCAGGAGCCCAGGCATGCAGACATGAATAACCTGAGTATTCCAGGAAGAGGAACCAGAGGGCAATCAGCTGCCAGGGTGATGGCACCAAGGTTGGCAGTGCCTTCTGACCCTGTCTGAGCAAGAACATATGTCTGCAGCTGGGAGCTCTGTGGATGCCCTGGCACCACAGGGTCATATCGGGAGGCAGGAGGAGAAAAGGCCAGGTGATGGCTTTAACAATTTGTAGTCCCAAGGGGGTGGTCCTCAGAGTGGCAGCTTGTGGCACAAGTGACTGGCAAGGCCTTGGTGCAGAGCTGGGCGATCCTGGGCAGGCTGGGGCTGCTGGCTTCAAGCTACTAGTACTTTTCCCCACTTACTCATCAGACTCAAAAACAACTCCGCCCACTTGCGGTGAGCGTGCCCTGCATTTTTCACCTTTGGGCTATCATTCCAAGGAAGAAAGACCAGCCCAGAGGAAAGTTTTGGCCAAGTTCAAAGGGAAGGCTTGGGGAATGGAAAGTCCTCCGAAACCTTGCTTATATGGTGACTGCCTGACCCAGATTTTGCCTTTTCAAAAATATGCTTGGAGCTCAAAGGCCCGGGTGTCATGCAGACATGGGCGTGACAGAGTCACAGGGAAAACACATCAACCAAAACACAGCTGGATGCTCACTCAGAGAAACCTCAAGCCTGAGCGTTGGGCAGGATTCCAAAGGTCAGCCTGGCTGTTGCTTATTTCTTCAGGGGCTTCTGGGGACACCCACAGAGGTGCGGCTTGAGCCCACCCAGTGTCCCTGCCTGGGTCTTCTCTTGGGACCAGCTCCTGTCTAAACATGAGACTCCTCTCCCCGGTCCCCATCTCCTGGGTGTCTGATTTCCCATCCTCTGGCATGGATGCTGAGACCCAGGAGGTGACTCCAGGAAACACGTAGTGTGGCCACTCCACTGGGCCACATTTCTGCTGCCTGGTCTATGTTGACAGGTGCTTGCCTGACTTGACACTCCGACAGGGATGGAGCTAAAGAAAATGGGCCAGTGCAAAATTGTACATGTGTCCTCCACCCACGCCCCAACACACACACACTTTACTGGCATCTCTATGACAAGAAAAAAGCTCCCTCCCTTTCTCTTTCTAGCAGGGCAGTGGGTTTGACCCAGTAAGGACAGTATCTGGTCTCATTCTCATCTGCTTCGAGGAGTTAATTTCTCACTGTTCCCCATGCCCCAGCAGGAAGGCAGAAGGGGAGGAAATGCTGAGACTGACAGGGGTGAACCTCTAGGCTCACCTTTTCTGGTTCCCAGTCTCTAGAGTATGGCTGTTCAGCCCTGAATTACTTGGGCACCAGCTGGTGCTTGGTACCATGACAAGCTTGGGTGTTACCCCAACCCCAGCGACCTAGGGCCCCTGCAGATCCAAGATTCTCAGTCATGTCAAGGTAAACTTTATTTTATTATTTATTTAATAAATAACAAATAATGTCACCCAGGCTTAAGTGCAGTGGCGCTTAATCATGGCTCACTGCAGCCTCAGCCTCTGGGCTCAGCCTCCTGAGTAGTTGAGACTCTAGAAGCATGCTACCACACCTGGCTAACTTTTAATTTTTTTGTAGAGATGGAGTCTCACGAAAAATGTTGCCCAGGCTGGTCTCAAACTCCTGGACTCAAGTGATCCTCCTGCTTTGGCCTCCCAAAGAGCTGGGATTGCAGGCATCAGCCGCCGTGCCTGGCCAAAACAAACTCTAGCTTCGTAGCTTCCACACTGCGCCCCTGGACCTCTCTGGTTCTCCCTCACCTGCTGTGGCCCCTGGCCATAAAGCACACTGCCAGATAGTGTCTCTCGCCCAACTCCACACATTCCCTTTGCCAGTGTTTTGCTAGTAGGTGCTGCCAATCGGGAGGCCAGAAGGAGGCAAGAGGCAGGAGGAGGGAGCTGGGCCTGGCTCCTTCCTGATTTGCTTCTGTTCCTGGCAACTTTACCCCAGTGGTCGTTCTCCATCCTGGCAGCAGGAGTCAGTTCCAGTTCCTAGCTTTTTTTTTTTGCACACTTCTAGAATCAGCCCCACTGTCCCCCTCAGATATACCAGCCAGGCAGCACCCACTTCTTGGAAGTCTGGGTCCCAGCTCCTCCTCCATTGCAAGCAGCTGCTCCTCCCAGCTTAGAGGTTCTAATAACCCCTCCCTTCCCTTTATTCCTGTACTGGGGGTGCTAGCTGCTTTTTGCAGTTATTCATTCTGTTACCTCAATATGTCCCCCACTTTTTTTTGCCTTTTCAGCCATCCAATACAGGTTTAACCAATTCTCCAGATTAAATTCTCTCTGTTAAAATAACTGCTGTGGGTTCTGTTTTCCGTCCAGACACTGACTGACACAGACCCCACGGCTGGCAAACAGGCTTTGTGAGGAAGCTGTAATTTACCATCTGTTTTTCCTCCTTTAAAGGACTAGGTGGCTTCCAGCTTACCCAGTTACTGCACTGCATTGAGGCCATTCCAGCCCAAAGCAAAAATCCCTGAAACCTTGGTCAGCCTGTGTAACTTGATCATGGGCAAAGTTATGGTTCCTTTCTGTCCTTAGGATTGGTGAGTCGTTTTTGCAGGTTTCCTTGAGATCCCTGCAGGAGAGGGAGGAAGGGCATGGTGGGAGCAATTGGCCTCGGGTCTCCTTAGGCCTGTAGAACCCTCTGCTCCCCAAATGGCTACTAGACACCCCTCCAGGCTCCCAGTCTCCACAGCTCCCTCCCAGTGCCCTGCCCCTGGTGCTCACCTCTCTCCTCCTAACTGGTTACCAGAGGATGGTCTCTATGGTTCTGAGTAGGCACGCACAGGGCCCAGACTGGAGTACAGAGGAGATTCCAGCACACACAGCCATTAGGGTTGAGCTTTTCCCAGCTGAATGGCAATATCTCTCACAAAGCCTCAGAGCTGGAAGAGAACCCAGAGATCAACTATCCCCACCCTGCCATTCTACTGAAGAAACCAGAGCCCACAGAGGTTAGGCATCTTGTCTAAGGTTACACAGCTTGCAGAGACAAGTCTATGGCTAAGCCCCAAACCTCTGTCTCTGGAGAGCTCCCAGCTCTTCCCAGGAGCCATAGCCTGTAAGTCCCTGCAGGCCAGCAGAGGTCAACTAGTTTCTGCCCAGCTTCCTCTCCTAGATTTCCTGAGGAGTAGGGAGAGTGCTCTGCTTCCCCTGACTTAGCTCTGAGCTTCCTCTGAATTCCCTGACCCCTCAAGCTCTTTCTCATCTCTGTTTCTGGTCCAGTTCTTGATTCTCTGCCTGTCCTAACTGCCCTTCCTGACCCAGCCCCAAAGGCTTCTGCCCCTCTTAGGGGATTGGACTCTCACTTTCCCCTTCCCAATGGACCTTAGCAGTCAGTCCTGGCTGTTGGGTTATGTGAACAGTGGCTTCATGTAGGGTGCACCCCTGGAATCACAGGCAAGTCCCTGCTCCACTGCCCCATGGCATTGATTTAGCCGCCTCTCATGAAAATCCTGTTTTTCTCAAATTGCAGGCCTGTAAGTACCATCTTCTGAGCGTTCTTGGGAAGGTGGGGCAACATCCTTAAAAGTCCAGACATGATCGCCCGATTGATCCGCCCAGGTTACTCCCCACAAAGCCTTTTTCTCTGGCGAGTTTGTCTATGCCAAATAAAGGAAAGACATTGTATCCCTTTGAGTGGTGAAAGCAGAGCCAGTTCTGAGCAATCACATCAGAAGCTGTCACCCCAGGCACAACATAACAGAACCTCAACTTATGTTTGTGGCGCGAGGCGGCTTGCTTTAGTTCAGGGGCCCTCATGTCTGATGTAAATCAAAATCACCTGGGAAGCTGTTTAAAAATAAGTTCTTGTTCCCACCCCTGAACTTTGAAAATGGAGCCCCTGTGGGTGGGGGGTCTAAGGATCTGTATATTTTAAAACACTCTCTGAATGATTCTGTTGCTCAGCTAAGTTGAGAAGCCCGGCTAGACAGATAAGAGAGAATACAGGAAGGCCGCTAGCACATTTCGGTAGAAAAAAAGCCCGCAGCAAAGGGCCTGAAGTGCATGGAGAATGAGGTTATGCGGTTAAAACTTCAGAGGCTGAACGTTTGTCCTAGAATTGACTATGTGGGGACAGATTCTGGGCTCATCTCTCTTTGCATGGTTAGTCTTTCTTGGTCAGGGGTGTCTCCTTCAGGGTCATGTCACCTCTGGGACAGAGACTGAGAAACCAAGAGACCTGTCACTCTGGCATCCTCCCCTGCCAGGGATACTGAGTGACTCTGGGACTGCACACACCTTTGGGTGCAAATATGATGTGCAAATATGATGTCTTCAATGTTTCCCCTCACGGCCCCCATGCAGTGAGAGTCATTGAATGGCATTGGTAGGTGCCACTTTGACAGGGACCATTAGCTTTTTATTCTGCATGCATCTGATGACAAGAAAAACACTTTAAAAAAATATGTGACTGAAGCATCTTTGCCGCTATCACTTCTGAAGTTCTGTCTATCTGTCTATCTATCTATCTTTCTATCATCTATCATCTATCCATCTATCATCTATATGTCTATCATACAACAATTTAACAATTTTTATACATGGATCAGCATTTGAAGGTGGTTTGCACTGGGAGTTAAAGTGACTTTGTTGGACATCTGTTCATCTGTCTTCCCTGGGAATGGCGCCCTTGCTCAATAGCCACGTTCCTGCTGAGTGACCTCCTGAAGTCAGACCTGTTTGCACCAGGGTGATTCCAAACAGGCTCAGTCAGATTTTCTCTTCCAATAAATTGGAGTTAGGACTGAGAAAATGGAGCCAATCTGGTCAAGTGTCTGTTCTGGTCCTACAATGTGATACTCATAAACAATGGGGGGTACGGTGGGCTAAGTGGTGGAAGAGCAGACCTCCAGAGGGAATAAGGAGACCCTGGGGAACAGTGGTCATTCCCAGCGAAGACAGAGGAGCACATGTCCCCAAGAGTCGCTTTAACTTCCCATACAAACCACTTTCAAGTGCTGATCCATGCCTAAAAGGTGTTAAGTTGTTTTACGATAGACAATATATAGATGGTAGACAGATGACAGACAGATAGACAGAGAGATAGATAAATAGATAGACAGATAGGGATAGACAGGAGATGGTGAAAGGACCTGGTGACCTTACAGCTCCCAGTTTATATCCCTACTGAGGGGTGAGACACTCATGCTGTCTTCCATAAGACACCTCCATGTCCTTGTAAGGCAACTCCCATTTTATTTTACATAAACCCACACCCATTTTCTATTACTTGCAACCATCGAGTCCTAACTTATGAATGGGAAGAGTGTCCACCAATCCAGAGACTGGCAGGCTACAAGAGCAGCCTAGGCAGAGCATTGAGGCTTATGATGGATATTAATGTTAGAATTTTCTTATTGAGCACCTACTACATGCCAGACACAGGATAAGTATTTATGTTCACCAACCTTTTAAATCTCCTCAACAACCTTGAAGGGTAAATGTTATTATCTCATCTTACAGAAAAGGGGGCTGAGGCTCAAGGAGAAGAGACATCTTTCTCAACTCACATAATGCGGGATAGAATGGAGACTCAGACCCAGGTCTGCGTGATTTGACAACCTATTTTCTTTAACTACACCAGGCTGCTTTTCCGTGTGGTGTAAGACTGAAGCATATGCAGACGCTGGCAGACTGTTAATATTAGATGTGGCTGGCACATGGAGGGCAGCTTAAGGCCCGAGGATCCACTGGGCCCAAGAGTATCAAGCAGAGCCTGTCCAGTACCCTGGAGAGTTCCCAAGGAGCAACAGAGAACACGGGCCTTTGCTCCCCAGAGACACAGGCCAACCTGGCAGCTCCACCTCTAGATGCGGAAGGGAAGGATGATTCACACACGAGGAGGGGTTATTCCCTGGAACCTTGGGTGTTGTTATTCCCTGGAACCTTGGGTGTTATTCCCTGGAACCCTGGGGGTTATCTTGGATCGTCTCCTTTCCCTCCCCCAACCCAATCCCATTGTAAGTTTTTCTCCACATCAGCTTTGGAGAGGGAATTCTGACTTAGGGTGCCCACGTCTTCACATCCAGAGTTGGAAATAACTTAAGCCATCTCTTTCAAAGTAGCCCACCTTTTCATAGATGAAGCAACTGGTAAATGTGATCTGTTAATCATGCCAGCTCTCCTTTGGCAATGTAAAAACCACACTGACTGCTTTGCATAATAAAAGGTTAAAATTATGAGCCGTACAGGGAACAAATAAAGCTTGGTCATTCAGGCTCGAAATTTGTGACTGAAGCTCCTTGCTCTTGCCTTTCACATTTGCTCCTTCGTCACATGTCTGACCTCGACTATGGCTGTTTATCTTTAATCCGCGTTTCCCCAAAATAGATGTTAATAATTTTCCTGCAGCTTCTCTGGCAATACCCTCTACATCAACCAAGAGCAACAATATTTCTTTAACCATATGCATTTGGGGTTTTCTTTGACACCATAAATGGATCTTTTGCTTGGTATTTAAGTTGACTCTTTGTGGGAAATGTTGGTCAGTTCAGACTTCCTTAATAAGTTCTTCATGACTGCATTTGTGATGATGTTAATGAAATCATTCTGAATATCAGTGGGCAGATAATGAGCTCAGAGGCAGAGACCAGGGCGAGCGCCCAGATGGAGGGAGGAGTGGGGTGACTGAGGAGAAGTGGTGGCAAAGTGGTCTTTCTGGTTCCTAAAGCAAGGTGATATGAATTCAAAACCCCAGAGCCTGACTTTTGCCCTCCGTTTGGATAGATTTTGGAGGAGGGTATCCAGGAGTTTAATGGTTCTGTCCCCAGCCTGTGTAGGAGAATGAGATCCAGAAGACAGTTCTCCTTCTGGAAGAGATGCAAGCTGGGACTTTTCCTTCCACGCTCAGAGAGAGACCCTGGAGGCAAGGCCTTGATGCTCTCTGGATGCACTTGGCTTTGTGTCCGTCTTTCTTGTAGACCCCCATGCTGACCTGCCTCCCTACCACTGACCACCCCACACCTACACTGCCAGGAGCAGCGCCCAGCTTCCCACCTCTTCCTTTTTCAGCTGGTGTTGGCCTGGGTTCCTGTCCTGTGGCCTCTGGCCATTCTCTTCTGCTGGGGAGGGTGCAGGAGATACCAGGAGCCCCTCTCGGGTCTCAGGGCTTCATCAGTCTGCTCCCTGAGTATCTGGGTGACCATGGGCTGTCCATTCCAGGACAAGCCAACTGTTCAGGGAATGGAAGGGAAAAGTCAAAGGTCTTGATGGGACCATGTTGGAGGGATCTAAGATGAGAAGCAAAAAGAGGCAGTGCCCCTGTCCAGTCCGCCACATTCCTGTGCTGCATTGCACAGTGTGGAGGCCCTATTCATGTCTTAGACACCGCAGATGTGTGAGTGAATGCTGACAGCCTCCTGGCAATCAGGTGTCTTGTACTAACAAATCAATACATGGCAACACTTTTTCAACTATTGGAAGTAAAGTATGTTGTGGAAGGGAAATCTTTCTCTACTTTGCCTAAAGATGCTGTATAGGCTGGGGCGACCCTCTATTTGGGAACCTCATACATTTTGAGGGACTTTCTGCATCACATACCAAGTAAATCTCATTCTACCAGCTTTGCCTCTCCCACCAAACAGGAAACTAAACTGGTTTCCAAAGCTTCTATTCAGGGTGGGGAGCATAGGAGCCACAGGCCAGCACCTGGGTGCTCTTGACACAGTCATGTGACTCCTCAAGCCTCAGCTGCTCATCTGTAGATTGTGGTGGCTGTCACACCCATCAACCTTACCTCCTGGGGACATTAGGAAGTGCAGGCAGAGAAAATGATGCCCACGTGCTTTGGAATCTGAGAGGTGGAGTTTAAAAACTCTGACACCGTAAGACACCCAGGGCTGCAGCAGGGGTCAGATCACTCCCCGCCCCTGCAAACAGCAGTTCCATTTCATCCTAGACATTCCAAAGCTGCTGGAATAACAGTCTGCTCTTCAGAAGGGCCATTCAATAGCTGTGGCCCTGACTGGCCTCGCTGGCTCTTCCCATAAGAAAACAAACAGGAAGGCAAGTTGGCAGTAAACAGAGTGGAGACCAGGGGCCAACAGGCTGCCTCAGAGGGTGCCAGTGAGCCAGATGTGGAAGGGTTACTCCAGGCAACAGATGACCCGGCTGCGCAGCCGGGTCAGCGAGTCCTCCGGGAAGGTCACTGGGAGGCCAGGAGCTGTGGCTTTGCCTCACAGTGGACTCAGAGAGCACTTTCTCCTCTCTGCCAGATGCCAGGCAACAGCATGGCTCACGTGTGGGTTTGGGTCCACCCTGGCCCTATCTCTGGAGCCTGGAGTTCTCAGGTCACCCCAGGGAGCTTGGTTAAACAACTTCTTTTCCATCTGGGAGCAGGGCATGCCCCAGCCTGGCCCTGTGGCCCCAGCTCCCAGACAGCTGGTCTTCCAGCTGGAGCAGGCAAAGGTGCCAGAGCAGCAGAACCTCTCAAGCAATTGATTTTAAAGAGAGGATTGGAGGTTATGTGCATCCGTATGTTCCCCACCCCCACCCGCCACCCACCCCGCAAGCTGTTCCCTGTAGCCAAACATCTCAGCTCAGGGGATTGCAAAGCTGATAAAAATAGATTTTAGCCAGAGCAGCAGAAATGGGAGGAGGGGACAGGGGCTCAGCGCCCCCCTCCTTCCTGAAAAATCAGCACAGGCCATGTGCTCTACCCTGGGTGAGAGGCAGGTGCTTACCATCTTCCATCTCCAAAACCGCTGTGTGACAGTACCCAGGCCAGTGTCCTCATGCAGGGAGGGACAGCGGGGGAAGAGGCTCGTGTCCGGAAGGAGGGACATGTCATCACTTAATAGAGGCCGAGAGCTTGGCTGTCAGGAATAATAATAGTGATCATGGTAACAATAGTAGTAACAGCTAACGTTTCTTGAGCTCTGGCTGTAAGGTTAGGTACTGCTACATGTATTATTTAATTTACTCCTCCTTGCAAAAGTCTAACAGTTATGGTGTCATCATCAGTTTGGGTCACCATAAAAAGATACCATAGACTGAGGGATGGGGGTTGAGGGCTTATACATTTAGTTCTCGAGGCTGGAGGGTGCTGGCAGAGTCAGGCTCATAGAAGGTGAGCATCCTCCTCTGGATGTGGACAGCTGACTTCTCGTTGTGTCCTCGCATGGTGGAAAGAGAGTGAGACGGTAGCTCTCTGGGGTCCCTTGGAGAGAGGCATTTGTTCCACCCTCATGATGTAATCACGCCCCCAAATCTCCACCGCCTAATGCCTTCACTTCGGGGGTTAGAATTTCAACAGATGAATTTGAGGGGAAACAAACATTCAGTCCATTGCATTTTGTCAGCTCCATTTCCCAGATGAGAAACCAAAGCTGAAAGAGAGTGAGTTCCTTGCCTGAAGCCACCCAGCTGCTCTGTAGCAACGCCAGGATTCAAACGCAGGCCTGTCCAACAGTAATGCTCACGTGCCTAGCCATGGGGCCGTGTGGGAAGTGGACCTGCCTGTGCGGCTTGTGGATCCAAGCTGTGCAGAGGAGAAGTTGACCAGCCAGGGGCTCTGGGGGACAAGGGCACTGCTTAAAGCAGTGGGGACTTCCCGCACCGTTAGAGTAAGTGCAGACTCCTTCCGTGGCTTTCGAGGCTGCGTGGCGGAGCCCTTGGGCATTTGACCTCGCCCCTCCAGCTTCTTTGTCCTTACCAGGTTCTATCACATTGCTCTTCTTACCTCTGAGCCTCCAAACATTCTGGTCCTTCTGCGCTGATGGGTTTCCTCCCAAGTGTGATGGTCTTTTCTATCCAGTCCTAAGTCCTATCTGAACTTTCTCAGATAGGCTTTGGACCCCCTGTGTGAGACGGACGCCCTCACCCTCTACTCCCACTGTTGTTTCCCACCTCAGCCCCTTGCTGTTCTTTCAGGGCTCTCACCAATATTCCTAATGTTTTGCCCCCACCGCTCCCAACAGACTGTGTACTCCATGAGGTCGGGGACATGCCAGGCTTGTTTACCTGTGCATCCAAGTACCTGCCATTTGGTTGGCACTTGATTGTATTTGGGGTGGGAGGATGTGGGGAAACTGCTTCAGAAAAATCTCTTTGGAAACTCTCTGAAACACTTTCTTTAACATGGACAGTGATGGGAAAGTAGGGAAAATCCGCATCACCTCTGGTTTTGTTGTCTAGGTCTGAAAAAGATGGTGGGGTAGGGAAGAGGATGTACGTTCTCTGTGGTGCTGAAAAAGATTAAATAAATAAAACAGCAACAATTGACAGGTTGTCCTTCCTCAAGGCTTTGCTTCAAATGCCACCTCTTCCAGGAAGGCCTTCCTGATCACCACTTGTGTTAGCCAGTTGGGTGTGATGGCTCCCACCTCTGAATTTGTGACCCCCCTTGGCGTGCCCTCTGTGGTGCTTATCACACACTGCCTGGATTGTGCTGGGTTGTGTGTGCATGTCTTATGTGTTATATATGTGTTTGGATTCTTCAGGATGCTTTTGATTGCAAATGACAGAAACTCAACTAGCTTAACCCATGAGAATTTTATCAACTCAGGTAGCTAGGAAGAAAGAGGCGGTGCTAGCATCAGAGGCGCTGGATGGATCTGGGGCAACTCTGATGAGAGCCCCCCACCCTCTCTTTTCCTACCTCTTCTTTTCCCCACTCCCCATTGCTTCACCTCCTGGCTCTTCTCATCGTCTTCCATCAAACAGTTCTCTATGTGCTAGGGAATGTGACCGCTGCCCAGCTCCAGGTTTGTCACATCACTGGTCACTCTCCATGGCAGATGAGCCTCTCTCCCCGTCCTCATGGCAGGTCTCATGGAGGTGTCCCACGTGGCCCTGCTTGCTCATATGCCCAGCCCTTGGGCCACTCCCTCTGAATGGGAAGGAAGATGGCCAAGGCCTTGTCAGGTGTCCATCCTCAACCAGGGCACAGACCACTGTGATTGGCCACCTCACTAGAATCATAATTAGAGAGAGGGAGAAGCAGTTGCCAAAAGACAGGAACGTGAGAAACGGGTGCTGGGCAGATAAACATAATAGGAATTTACTATCTTATCACGGCTTCTATTTTTAAAGTACCTGTGTGTTAGACTTGGTGTAAGACCTTTTCCTTTTAATTACCAGTCAAGGTGGGTGTGTTAGCCTGTTCCTGTTAGGCTGTTCTTGTGTTGCTATAAAGCAAGCCTGTCCATCCCACGGCCCATGGAGGGCTTTGAATGGAGCCCAACACAAATTCATAAACTTTCTTAAAACATTATGAGGTTTTTCTGGGCAGGTGTTTTTTTTGTTTGTTTGTTTTTTGTTTGCTCATCAGCTATTGTTTGTGTATTTTATGTGTGGCCCAAGACAATTCTTCTTCTAATGCAGCCCAGGGAAGCCAAAAGATTAGACACCCCTGTTATAAAGAAATACTTGAGACTACATAATTTATAAAGAGAAGAGGGCCAGGTGCAGTGGCTCACATCTGTAATCCCGGCACTTTGGGAGGCCAAGGCAAGAGGATTGCTTGAGTCCAGAGGTTCAACACCAGCCTGGCTAACATGGCGAGACCCCATAGATACAAAAAAAAAAAACACACACACACAAAAAGTAGCCAGGCATGGTGGTGCTCACCTGTAGTCCCAGCTACTTGGGAGGCGAAGGTGGGAGGATGGCTTGAGCCCAGGAGATCAATGTTGCAGTGAGCTATGATTGTGCCACTGCACTGCAGCCTGGATGACAGGGTGAGACCCTATCTCAAAAAAATAAATAAAAAAGGTTTAATTGGGTCACAGTTCTGCAGGCTTTACAGGAAGCATGGCGCCAGCATCTGCTCAGCCTATGGGGAGGCCTCAGGAAGCTTTTACTTACAGTAGGAGGGGAAGCCAGAGAAAGCCCATCATAGGGCAGGAGCAGGAGCAAGAACTGGGGGAGGTGCCCCCCCAAACACCAGATCTTGAGAACTCAGTCACTATCATGAGGACAGCACGAAGGGGATGGTGCTAAACCTATTCATGAGAAATCTACTCCCATATCCAGATACCTCCCACCAATTCTTACTCCAACACTGGGGATTACATTTCAACATGAGATTCCACGGGCACATGTATTCAGACTAAATCAGTGGGTATTATGCATCTCATTTTTAAAGATGAGGAAAACAAGTTCAGAGAGGCTAACTTGCCCAAGTCACATAGCTAGTAAGTGGCTAGTCCAGGATTCAAACGTCGGTGTGTTTATCTCCAAGACTCAAGCTTGTCCCACCATACTGGCATTCCTGGTGACAGAGATAATCTATTACTAGAAGTAAAGAGATGGATAATCTCACATGTTCATTCTTACTTGGGAATTGTATCAGTCAGGATAGGCTTTGTTAAGATACAGTAACAAACAGCCCCCAATCTCAGTGGCTTAAAAACTACAAAGTTTTCTTTCTTACTCAGTTGACATGTCCATGATAGGTCAGTAAGAGAGCTGTGCTCATCAAAGCAGCCAGGGAGATGGGCTTCGGGAAGAGCAACCATCTGTAATGTTGCCAGTCATCGTGCTAGAGGGAAGAGGAGCTCTGGAGGGCCCAGAACCTTCCACTCACAACTTGCTGGACATAAGTAGCCACACAAACTTGATCCACCAGAGGGGCCCCAAAAAGTGCAAATCTGGCATGAACCCAGAAAAAGGAAAACCAGAAACATTTAGAGAACAACACTAATACGTTTTTAAAAACCATTTTGTATTTTTTGTGGCATGTAACAGAGTGATTTTTAAATGTAATAATGTCATTTTAGATCAGTATATTATGATGGACTGTAAGGTATATTCTAATCACTCTTTATTATAACCATAATGCATAAAGATGAATTTGAGCGTTTTCCTCACTGAGGAGGTGATAAACGCTATTTAATTATGCAAAAAGGGCATTTCCTGACAAATTTTAATTTGATATGTTATATGTTTCACTTGAGGACCAAATTTATTTTAAAATGCAAGTTGTAATTATAAGTTACAGCATAAAAATGCTTTTAGGAGCTCATATTTGAACTCAATGAATTTTTTGTATTTCAAAAAATCAAGTTGTTTTTCTAAACGTAAAGGATTTTCTCCCATTGGATATGAGATTAAGAGTATGAAACCTCTATTTTTTTGTTTTGTTTTGTTGTGTTGTGTTTTGAGACAGAGTCTCACTGTCTCCCAGGCTGGAGTGCAGTGGTCTGATCTTGGCTCCCTGCAACCTCTGCCTCCTGGGTTCAAGCAATTCTTGGGCCTCAGCTTCCTCAGTAGCCAGGATTACAGGCGTGTGCCACCACACCTGGCTAATTTGTATATTTTTAGTAGAGACAGGGTTTCACCGTGTTGGCCAGGCTGGTCTCAAACTCCTGACGTCAGGTGATCCACCCACCTTGGCCTCCCAAAGTGCTGGGTTACAGGCGTGAGCCACCGCACTGGTTCAGAAACTGCTATTTGTAAGCACTTCTCAAAAATACATTACAGGAATGGATCATCTTTATTCTTAATAAATAAAAATGCCAAATTGTCCATAATTGCTGCTGTGTTTTCTCTTTTCATCATTGGTTTATGGAGTACTAGAAACATTTTTAGAATTATTCTATCTTTTATGTTCCTCGTTAACTTGATAGTGTATTTTCATCTCAGTGTTCCTTATGCTTCTTGTCTTAAACCAATGGTCCATTTATCCTGGGTGTAAATTAAACTGAATATGACTAAAAATAAAAAGCATTTAATGCTGCATGATGGTGAGACCCACCAGGATGGTTAGCGGTGTTCGGCTGAGTGCCAAGCCAACAGGCTGGAGACTGAGTCACTGCCAAGCCGAGCTCCACTCCCAGGGAAGGTGTGCTCTCCTGGCATGCTTTCAGAGCACTCGTGCCCTTCCATTTAGAAAAGTAACTATTTTATTATTGAT
Organism: Cheracebus regulus; assembly: GCA_963574635.1. Taxonomy (NCBI): domain Eukaryota; kingdom Metazoa; phylum Chordata; class Mammalia; order Primates; family Pitheciidae; genus Cheracebus; species Cheracebus regulus. The sequence goes on from CAUYQU010036934.1 coordinate 184,383, forward strand.
TTAGAAGATAAATGGAAACATGCTCTCATTGCCTTGAAGCGCGCAGATCCTTGCAATGTCTTCAGGAGCCCTTGAGGATCACAAATAGCCCGCTGGGAAATGTTTCACAACACCAGCTTCCACGGACTGTAGGCGCCTGGAGGCATATCTGAACTCAGTCATCTCTGCAGGTGACAGCCTCATGGTGCCCAGCCTAGTAGGTTTCGCATAGGCTTAGATGTTTGCTGTTTGTAGACTGTTGCTGATATTGCTTGATATTTGGAAGGGCAAAGAAAAATAGGGAGGGAAGAACAGTTACCTCCTCTTGAGTATATTCTTCTTCCCAGTTTACGAGGGGGTTGACTGCACTGCCCAGGTCTGGATCGTGTCTACACAGCCCGAGGAATGAGAGGTGGTGGTTGGCAGGATGCAGGCAGGGCTGGAAAGAGATGCAGACACCCCCCGAGAACCAGTGTGTGAACTCTCCAGCCGAATCCTCCCCGTGCCATGAAGAGCTGAGATAATGAAGACAGAACAAGTTCAGAGCAGGGCAGAGAAGCGATCCAGGAGACATGACTTACGGGAGGAGAGTTTAATTGGTTTAGCCTAAAAAGCCCATTACGCTCTCTGGCGGACACGGTAATGCTATAAATATCCACAAGGTGACAACAAGGGAGAGAGGATGGACTCCGTCTCACTGATAGATGGTTAAGACCTGAGGCTCAGAGGGGAGGGAGGACCCGCTGGGGGCTTGAGCCCATTTCAGGGGCTTGGAGATGTTTTTACAGTCAGAATCCTTTGTTCAAATGAAAGCATACACAGAACTCTGTTACATGAAACAGATGGAGAGCAAAGCTTCTCTAGCAGAAGTGAAGGTCATTCTCTGCCCCAGCCTCTGCAGATACCTCACCCCACCCTCCCCCTGGCATCTCCTCTGGGCTTAGTTGGAAAAAACTCTAGGTGAGCTACTCAGAGGCCCCCAAGTCTGACAATCCTTGCTGGAGAGTGGCCGTATCTAAGCAGGAGATGAGGGTGGGGCACCCGAAAAGACAGGCTGAGGGGCTGCAGCTGAAAGCAGGGCCCCTGAGTGGAAAGGGGTTTTGGCTGGGATGAGATCCTGAGAGTGGAGAGAAAATACTCATCAAGCTTCGGGAAGGACCGAGCTCATTAAATCACGAGTTTAGCTCACTGGCAGCTGCAGTCTTGGGAGCAGGCATTGGCAATTGGACCTTGTGAGCAAGCGCATGCCTGTGGGGGCTCTCACATGGTCTGGAGGGGAGCTCAGCTTTCAGGGAGCATCTCAGTGGGTGCAGGTGGGAGGATGTTAGGGAGAAGGAGGCAGGGTGATGAGCACAGGAGTCCCAGACCCAGAGTGTGGAGGCTGAGCTCCGACCCTGCTCTCTGTAAATCTGCCATGTGACCTTGGGTTGTTTGACTCTCAATTTCCTGATCTGAAACACAAGGTTGGATAAGAAGAGGGAGTGGGACGGAGGCAGGAGCTGTGGCTGCCCATTATCAGCCCTCTTCTGCCCTCTTATGGCCACCCCTGAACCAGCCTTTGCTAGGAGGCTTCCCAGGGCCTCCAGGGCCTGCGAGCCCAGCCTGGGAAAACTGGGCTTGGCAATGACCCTGGCAAGGGCATCCTAGGCCCTGGCTCCTGGATGAGAGAGAATCAAATCTGCCCTGCGGGGAGGGGAACTGGGAGAGCTCCTTTTCCAAGGGACCATACCGGGGGCCATCCTTAAACCTCTTTCCAACAAGGAACAAAGACAGCTCCACGGAGGGACTCCCCTGCTCAGAAACACAGCTCTCTGCTGCCTGGAAATCACAAAAAGATGCCGAGTCATAGGGGAGTCCTTCTACGCTCTGGTTCCCTCCCAGTTTCTTTTCTCTCAATTTCCCTCCTCATCCTCTATGCCTCTATTTAGCCCTCGGGATGTGACAGTCCCCAGATCTCTGCTGGATGCCTCCCTTTACCTGAAATGCTGGTTCCTGCCTCCAGCACTCCCCCAACAGGGAACAGGTGCTCACTCTCTTCTCCCTGTGAGACACAATTAACACTGACATACAATTTTTAAATGTGAAAATCAACCACAAAGCAGGCTGGCATGGTGGCTCACACCTATAATCCCAGTACTTTGGGAGGCCAAGGTGGGAGGATTGCTTGAGCCCAGGAGTTCAAGACCAGCCTGGGCAAAACAGTGAGACTGCATATCAGAAAAAAAAAAAAAAAAAAACCAGCCACAAGGCCTAATACTCATACCTGTAATTCCTCAGTAGGAGCCGTGGTGCACCTGGCCTTTTGTTCTTGGTTTTTCGTCACTATGTTTTTTCCTGCTGCGCCATAATCCTTACGAGAGTAATTTAGCGGCTGCACAATTCATCATTATATAGACTGGTGGCTGTCAATCTGGGTCTAGGGGCTGGCCAGTGATGGTATCCAATGCTCCTTTGACCTTTGACCCCAGGAACTCTGCTTTTACCTTTTCCATAGCATCATTGTCTTGTTATCACACATTGGGGGTTTCAGGAAAGATTTTATTTGGAAAAAACTTCTGTGATTTAAAACACTTAGAAATCATGGAGGTAGATTAACAAACGTGCACATAACCAAACGCATCATTTCGAAGACTGATTTTGCACATGCAGGCTTTTCCTCTCTTAAAAGTGTCTTGTCGGCATTTTTTTCTCCCCTGCCTGGCGTTGTCCTTCTCTGGAGAATGCGTTTGCCTCCTCCCTTCGATTAGAACAGGACTTGTAAGAGTCAGGGGCTGTGTCCTGTTCATCTCAAAGCCTGGCAGGGTGCCTCGGACACAGTGCGCACTCACTTGTGGGATTGAGTATGAAGGTGGCTCCACAGCGGAACTGGGTGTGCCTCTGTTGGATGGGCAAGAAGCTCCTGTTCAGAATTCCTCCGCACTCTAGGGAATGGCAGAGGTTCTCCAAGGGAATTTTTATTGTCAGGGTAGGGCCAAGACCAACTCCTTCCCAGGTGGGGGACTCAGAGCATGGTTGCCCTGGAAGTGGTTTTGTCAGGAGCACCAGGTGAAACAGACCACACTGGCCTCGTTCCACGGCTCAGGACAGGCCTCGGCCTCGGCCTTCATCACTGGAGCCTTTCCCACATCCTCCACTGCACACTCGGTCTGCACCCACCACTGCCCCTGAATGTCCTGCTGGTAAGGCACTCACTCTTCTTGGAGGAATAGCCCTGGCCCATCTCCTGTGCTGTGACCCTCCACACCTGACCTCAAGTCATGCCCACAGGAGGAAAGTGCCAGCCAGTCTCCAGCAAGGGGGAATGTGAATCAGAACACAAAGAGGCTTTTGGCTGAGCATGGTGGCTCATGTCTGTAATCTCAGCACTTTTGGAGGCCGAGGCAGGCGGATCACTTGAGGTCAGGAGTTGGAGACAAGCCTGGCCAGCATGGTGAAACCCCGTCTCTACTAAAAATACAAAAATCAGCCAGGCACGGTGGTGGGCACCTGTAATTCCAGCTACTCGGGAGGCTGGGCAGGAGAATCACTTGAACCTGGGAGGGGGAGGTTGCAGTGAGCTGAGATCGTGGCACTGCACTCCAGCCTGGCACAAAGAGGCTTTAACGAGCCGGCCCACACCCTCATTTGTTGATAACCTAACAGGGCCCAGGCTGGCTCAAGGCAGGGCCTAAGGTTCCCGGTGCCTTCCTCAGCAACTCAGTGTTAAGGGTGGCTCCTGACGCCTTTTCCTTGCGTCTCTCACTGGACAGGAAACAGGAGAAAAACACCACTAGCCTAGAACTTGGGGACTTGGGTTTTTGGAGATCCCCATGTGGGTGAACTTGGGAACAATACCTGAGCCCTCTTTCTGCCTTAGCTTATTCAACTATAAAGCAAGCGAGTTGGACTAGCAGGTCTCCAAGGGCGCTCCCAGGTACCGCATCTGATCATTTACCGGTGAGAAGTGGGATTGGGAGGGAGTTACATTTCCTTGGCTGTGGCCCCAGGAGAATGTCCTAAGTCAGTGTACCATGTGAGTTATCATCCAACCTGGGACACTTCTGAGAGTAAAAGGGAGTTTTCTTTTTTTTTTCTTTCTTTTTTTTTTTTTTGAGAAGGAATCTCATTCTGCTGCCCGGCTGGAGTGCAGTGGTGTGATCTTGGCTCACTGCAGCATCTGCCTCCCCGGTTCCAACAATTCTTCTGCCTCAGCCTCCTGGGCAGCAATACGAGACCCCGTGTCTATATAAAAAAATTTTTAAATTAGCTGGGCATGGTGGTATGAGAACTGTGGTCCTAGCTACTTGCAGGGCTGAAGTGGGAGAATAGCTTGAACCCAGAGGTCGAGGCTGTAGTGAGCTATGATCATACCATTATAGTGCAGCCTGGGTGACAGAGCAAGACCTGTCTCAAAAAACAAAACAAAAACTTTACAGGAAGAGAAGGTGGACTTTTAATAGAAGGATAGAGTAGGTGCAGCAAATCAGCACACCTGCCAAGAACAACAAAGAAGTCCAGCTGAAATGCAGAAATTATCTATTTTAAGGTAGTAAAGAGCTTCTAGGCAATGAGAACGAGAACTGGATAAGCCAAGACAAGAGAATCTTGAAAAGAAAGCTGACATTTGCAGTAAATTACAGATTCCAAGTACAGCCAGGAGGCTGAGAATCCAAGCTTTGTGTCCCTGGAGGGCTACTGCTAAGGGAAAGATACCAGCAAAATGGGGCGGGGGTGGGCAGTGTCAAGCATACTGCCAGTTTTCTTCTGAGGACATTATTAGCTGAATACTGAGAGTGCATGAGGCAGCAGATAACCTAAGCAAAAATCTTCTGAAAAGCAGTTTTGCTAGACAAAGATTTTGGGATCCATCAGGAGAGGGTGCACCAAGAACACATGTGTTCTCACTTCAAGGGTCTCACTTGTAAATCTGGAGAGTGAGCGAGAATAAAAGTCTAGCAGACTGAGCCTTACCTGAGCTGCAAACCCAACCTCCATTTGGCACAGTTTCTGATCGGATTGTGATGATCAGCCCAGCAGAGGGAAGAGTAAGCCCTGTCTGGGGGAAGATATCATCATGTGGAGCTCTAACCATTTTTGTTGTATATAATGTATGACATTACTAGACATGGCAAAAGACAGGACCACATAACTGAAAACTAAGAGAAAGAAAAACAGAAAACCAAAGATTATCAAATATTAGAGTTAGCCAACAAGCAACTAGTAACGGTAATAATTAATTTGTTTTTTTTTTTTAAAAAAAAAACAAAACAAAACAAAAAGGGGCCAGGCATGGTGGCTCATGCTGTAATTCCAGCACTTTGGGAGGCCAAGGCAAGTAGATCACTTAAGGTCAGGAGTTCAAGCCCAGTTTGACCAACATGGTGAAACCCCATCTCCACTAAAAATACAAAAATTAGGTGGGCACGGTGGTGGGCACCTATAATCCCAGCTACTTGGGAAACTGAGGCAGGAGAATTGCTTGAACCCGGGAGGTAGAGGTTGCAGTGAGCCCAGATGGTGCCCCTGCAGCCCAGCATGGGTGACAGAACAAGTCTCTGTCTCAAACAAACAAAAAAATCAAAAAGAAAAAAATATTTTATAAAAGGAGATGAAAAGATGGAGAATTTAACCAAAGAATTAGAGTCCTATACACAGATTACTTATAAATTGCATATTTCCTGTGAGCACCAGTCGTGCATATTCAGCTACTTACCTGGCAGTTCTACTTTGATGTATCAGTGGCATTTCAAATATACCATGTCCACAGCCAGACTTAATATTGCTCCTCAGTAAATTTAGTCATTTTCCACTGTTCACAGTCTATTCTATTACACAACAAGTAACTGTAAGTAACCCATAAGTGTTCTCTCTCCCTCACCTTCCATATCCAAATATTATTAAGTGTTGCCAATTTTACTCCCTAAAGAGCTCTGAAATTTATTTTTATTATCACCAACACCAACCTAGTCCAAGGCACCACAATCTACTGCCTGGACTTCTGCAACAGCCTTTTAACCAATCTACATATACTCTTGCTTCCCTCTGATTTGTTCTCTATGTTGCAGCTACAGCAGTCTTTTTGAAGCTGCTGTCTGATCATCGTTAGTGTCCCTCAGCCTCCATTAGTGTCTATCTCCCAACTAGACTCAGTGAAGACAGAGACAATGTCTGTTTTGCTCAGCATAGAAACTTAAGCCCCTAAAAGAGTGTCTAGTACAAGGCAGCACTCAATGAATATACTGCTGAACAAATGTATGATCATACTTTCTAGTTTTACCCTTGCAAGCCTGAGTGGAGTTGGAATTTCTATACAGATGTTTGATCATTTATGGAATCATTTCACCAAGCAGTGTCAATTCCAGGAAAACAAGAAAAGAGGATAAGTCAAGTCCTTTCACAGCTTTAGATTAAGGGTGCCATAATCAGAGAAAAGTATTAGGTTCTTCAGTTCTATTAGAACTGACACCAGTGAGAAAAAGGCTAGAAACATTCTTCAGAAAAACTGGACAGTGGATATACCACTTTCAATTTGGGAAGAGGAGGCTGCTGTTTAGTAATATGCTCTCACAAAAATTAATACAAATTTCTCCTTTCAGAAAATTTCCAAAAGTATTTTTAAACCTGGAGATCCTTTCCCCTTCCTAAGAAATATTCCTTTTCCTTTTTGCTATCCTTGCATTGGTCAAAACAGACTCAAAGAAGAACTACCAGTGGCCCTGGGATAGAAAGCCACTGTTGAAAAAGAGTGGCTTTTTCATCCCTGTTTCCCTCAGGGATGGAGCTAAATAAATCAAGACCGATCCCCGACCTCACAGCACCCTCAGTCTAGTGAGAAAGGCATACAAACAACAGCGTAACTTATAAGTGCTCTACCTGAGACATATGCGAGTTACTATGGAATGCAGAAGGAATGTCTCACGTCCTTCCTGGGGAGTAAGAGGAGGTTTCACAGAAACTAAGGATAAGTTGGCGCTCACCTGGCAGGGAAGGGGAAGACCACTCCAGTCAGAGAGAACAACACGTTCAAAGCCACAGAACTGGTTTTTTTTATTATTAATTAATTAATTAATATATTTTTTGAGATGGAGTCTCGCTCTGTTGCCCAGGCTGGAGTGCAGTGGTGCAATCTCGACTCACTGCAACCTCCGCCTCCCAGGTTCAAGCAATTCTCTGCCTCAGCCTCCGGAGTAGCTGGGATTACAGGTACCTGCCACCATGCCCAGCTAACAATTTTTGTATTCTTAGTAGAGACGGGGTTTCACCATGTTGGTCAGGCTGGTCTCAAACTCCGGACCTCGTGATCCGCCTGCCTTGGACTCCCAAAGTGCTAGGATTACAAGCATGAGCCACCACGCCAGGCCAGAACTGGTTCTTTAAGAAAGCAGGTAAGTAGGTTGGAAATTAAGAGTGTATATGGGCCGGGCACAGTGGCTCACACCTGTAATCCAAGCATTTTGGGAGGCTAAGGCAGGCAGATCACTTGAGATCAGGAGTTTGAGACCAGCCTGGCCAACGTGGTGAAATCCTGTTTCTTTGAAAAACATAAAAATTAGCCAGATGTGGTAGTGCATGCCTACCCAGTTACTCAGGAGGTTGAGGCAGGAGAATCGTTTGAACTTGGGAGGCGGAGGTTGCAGCGAGTTGAGATTGCGCCACTGCACTCCAGCCTAGGCAACAAGAGTGAAACTCCATCTCAAAAAAAAAGAGTGTATATGGATAAAGGAGCAGGAAAACCTGTTAGATAACCAGGGCTCAGATCATAAAAGAACATGAATGTCATGCTAAAGAATCTGAATCTTACGCTGGAACGTAGAAATTAAAGGATTTTAAAGACAGGGGAGTAACATTAAAATGCAGATATACTCTTCAACTAAAATGCATGTTCTCACATAAGTGAGCCCTAAATACTAAGCAAAAATGTACCTAAATATGGGAACAACAGACATTGCAAACTAATAGAGGTGGAGCTAGGTGGGGTGGTTTGTTTAAAACACTACCTATTGGGTACTATGCTAACTACTTGGGTGACGGGTTTGGTACTACAAACCTCTGCATCACACAATATTCCCATGTAACAAATCTGCACATGTATCCACTATATCTAAAATAAAAGTTGAAATTTTTAAAAATGAAGGAAATAATGTCTGTATTTTAGAAAGTCTACTTTGGTCAAAGTGTGTGGAGTAGATTAGCACCAGTGAGTATAAAGACAAGAAGAGTTAGGAAGTTGCTGTAAGTGTCCAGGTGAGAAATGATGAATTCCTGAACCTGGAATGTGGTCACTGAGATCAAAAAGAAAAAAATTCAATTTGAGAAACATTTAGAAAGTAGAATCAACCCTGAGATATTTCAACCTACAGGATACCAAGAGTAGAGAGAAAAAAATCAGAGACAACTCTCAGGTTTCTAGCTTGAATGATCAGTACATGTGATTGCCATTCATATCCCTCCCTAACAAGGTTTGTGGAAATCCACTTGGTCCTGGAGAAGGTGACACCAATGTTGGCTCCAGGGGTTGAGCCTGCTGTGATCTATGTATAGGAAGCCATAGGCACACTCCATGTCCCCCCTACTGGCCACTGGGACTGATAGAGAGTTTGTATAGTGGAAGGCAGATCAGAACTTACACAAAATGTAGCAAAGTGACAATGAAAGTGTAAAAGAAAAGTCAGACCTAGAAAATAGAGAAGTTAGAGCTGAAATCTAATCTAGATGCAATGAATCTCCAAGAGAAAGAGAAAGAATAGGTGAGGGGCGTTATTCAAAGGTCCAATGGCAAAAAATTTTCCAGAATTTACCAAAGCCACCCATTTTCGAATTTTAGAAAGCCCAACATATTCGAAGGGAGGGTAAAGAAAAATGAATCCACAACCAAACATTACTGTGAATCTGTAGAATACCAAAGACAAAGAAGACTTAAAAGCTGCCCGAGAAAAAGACAGAAGCACTCAGACTGATGACTTAAAAAAAAAAACTGTGTTGGTTTAATTTATATATTATAACATTCACCTGTTTTATTTCTTTTGTTTTTTTTGAGACAAAGTTTTGCTCTGTTGCCCAGGCTGGAGTCCAGTGATGCAATCTTGGCTCACTACAACCTCAGCCTCCTGGGTTGAAGAGATTCTCCTGCCTCAGCTTTCTGAGTAGCTGGGATTACAGGTGTCTGCCACCAAGCCCAGCTCATTTTTGTATTTTTAGTAGAGATGGGGTTTCACCATGTTGGTCATGCTGGTCTTGAACTCCTGACCTCAGGTGATCTACCTGCCTTGGCCTCCCAGTGATGGGATTACAGGCGTGAGCCATTGCGCCTGCCAAAATTCACCTATTTTAAATATAAAATTCAATGATCTTCAATAAATTTGTTAGATGGTGCAGCCATCACCCCAATACAGTACTAGAATATTTTTATCATCAAAATACGATCTTTGTGCTCATTTACAGTTAATCCCTATTTCCATTCCCTCCCAGGAAGCCCATCAAGTCTCCATCTCTATGGGTCTGTCTTTTCTGGACAAAAGGGACCATACAATACGTCTGGCTTCTTTCCCTTTGTGTGTTTTGGGACTGACCCATCTGTAGCATGAATCAGTATTTTATTCATTTTATTCGTAAATAATATTTATCCCTTTACTAGTCGGTGGGCACTTGAGTAGTTTCCACTTTTTAGTTTTAATGACTTATCATGTTATGAACATACAAGTCTTTGAATGCTTTGGACCCAGCTTTTATTTTTCCTGGGTGTATACTTACCAGTGGAATTGTGGGGTCATATGGTAAATTTATGTTTAACTTCCTGTGAAACTGTCAAAGTATTTTCCAAAGTGGCTATGCCATTTTACATTCCTACCAGCAATGTATGTGGTGGGTTCCTGTTTCCCTACATCCTCGCCACCATTTATTATTGTCTGCCTTTCTGATTAAGGCCATTTTAGTAAGTGTTAAATGGTATCTTCTTATGATTTTTTGGGATTTTTTTCTTATTTTGTTTAATATGGTTTTAATTTGCATTTCCCTCATGACTAATTTGCCTTTCCCAAGTGACTAATGATTTTGAGCATCTTTTCAAGTGTTTATTTGGCATATCTTTGGTAAAATCTCTATTCAAATCTTTTGCCCGTTTTTTTAAATTTTTTGAGACTGAGTCTTGCTCTGTTGCCCAGGCTGAAGTGAAATGGCACGATCTTGGCTCACTGCAACCTTTGCCTCCCGAGCTGAAGTGATTTTCCTGCCTCAGCCTCTGGAGTAGCTGGGATTACAGGCATGCACCACCACACTTGGCTAATTTTTGTATTTTTAGTAGAGAAAGGGTTTCGCCATGTTGGCCAGGCTAGTCTTGAACTCCTGGCCTCAGGTGATCTGCCCACCTCAGCCTCCCAAAGTGCTGGGATTACAGGTGTGAACCACTGCGTCTGCCCCAAATCTTCTCCCCATTTTTAAACTGAGCTGTTTGTTGAATGTCAGGTTTTTTACATAGTCTAGATACATGTCTTTTATTTGACAATGGACTTTTAACAGCAATAATGGAATTCAGAAGATAACTGAAAAATATCTTCAATGTGCTGAGAGAAAATAATTGTGAAAACAGAATTGTAAACATAGATATAATATATTTTAGGAATGAGCATTAATTAAAGACATTTTCAGTTGGCTGGATGTGTGGCTTATGCCTGTAATGCAAGCACCTTAGGAGGCTGAGTGGGAGGACTGCTTGAGCCCAGGAGTTTAAGACCAGACTGACAACATAGCAGGCAAGACCCTGTCTCTACCAAAAAAAAAAAAAAAAAACCAAAAACAAAAAAATTTTCAGATGAAAACAGTTTACTACCAGAAGATTCTCACTAGTGTGTATTAATTACTGCTGTGTAACAATACTAATAAATTAAAACTTTTTTTTTTTTTTTTGAGACAGAGTCTCACTCTGTTGCCAGGCTGGAGTACAATGGTGTGATCTCGGCTCACTGTAATCTCTGCCTCCCAGGTTCAAGTGATTCTCCTGCCTCAGCTTCCCGAGTAGCTGGGGCTATAGGTGCATGCCACCACGCCCAGCTATTTTTTTTTTTTTTTTTTTTTTTTTTAGACATTGTAAAAAACAATCACCCAGGCTGGAGTGTAATGGTGCAATCTCTGCTCACTGTAACCTCTGCCTCCCAGGTTCAAGTGATTCTCCTGCCTTAGCCTCCCGAGTAGCCGGGAATATAGGCGTCTGCCATGACGCCCAAGCTAATTTTTGTATTTTTGTAGAGACAGGGTTTCAACATGTTGGCCAGGCTGGACTCAAACTCCTGACCTCAAGTAATCCAACTGCCTCAGCCTCCCAAAGTGCTGGGATTACAGGCATGAGCCACCATGCCTGGCCACTAAACACATTTATTATCTCACAGTTTCTGTGTGTCAGAGATTAAGAAGCAGCTAGGGTAGGTGGTCCTAGCTCTGGGTCTCTTGTGAGGATGCCATCTGGATGGTGGCCGGGGCTATAGTCACCATGATGGGCCTGCAGGATCTGCTTCCCATGTGGCTGCCTTGCAAGGTTGGGAAGTTTGTACTGGCAGATGACAGGGAGCCTCTTCATTTGGAATCCTCTCAGAACCGCTTGATAACATCATGACATGGCAGCCAGCATCCCAGAGTGAGTGGCCCAAGAAAGAGCAAGGCAAAAAGGTGCAATGTATTTTATGACCCAGCCTCGGAAATCATGCTCCATCACTGCTGCAATGTTCCAATGGTTACAAAGGTCAGCCCTCTTCAGTGTGGTGTGCTAACCTACTCTGTGTTAGCCTGACAGACTCCATCTTACTGACAGCCAGACAGACTCCATCTTAACCTCTGCCTCACCCCTCCCACCATTTCTCCCTTGAGAGCATACCTGGGTCATGCTACTATGCTGGGTCATGCTACTGTGCTGGGTCATGCTGTGCTTAGAACTATAGAGGCATATAACCATTGTAACCATATCCTGCTTGGCAAGCCCACTTGCTATTGTGAATACCCTCTTGACTGATTGTATGACAAGTACCGAATACTCCCCTTGGTAACCAGCAATCATGGGAACCTCTTGTGTATGGGAACCTCCTGCCTTCTAGTTATCAGCCTCCTTATCTAACTTGCTTGTTCTGCTTCTGTAAATTCTGCTTCAGCTAGGCTCCCCCTCCCCTCTCTTAAGCAAGATATAAAAAGGAATCAAACCCCTTCTTTGGGGCTGAAAGATTTTGAGCATGAGCTGACTCTTAGTTGCCGGCAATAAAGGACTCTCCATTGGAACTCAGAGTGTGGTGCTTTCCTTCTAACTCACTCGGGTATAACAGTGGGAGTGTGAATCATCGGGAGCCACAGTCATCAGGGAGACCCTGGAGGCTGGCTCACTCATTTCATGTAATGTCATAAGGATATACTGTAAAAATAAGAAAAGGTCCCAGAAAGATCAAGAATAGAAAAAGAAATGACGAACAAAGAAAACTGTAAAAATATAGGGAACTTTAAACAAGCATTGCTTTTATAAAACAAGAATGGCAATGTCTGATTTATGTACAGTAAATGGTACAGCAAGCATGGTGGGAGGAACTGACTGTGACTAACTTTACACTCTTAAGTATTCACATTCAAAGTTTGAGAGTAACCACTAAGAAAATAAAAATTGAATGCCCATCTTTAAAACATAGTTTAGAAAAATGGAATGAGAGGAAAACCGTCAACCAATTCAAAGGACACAAAGAAAGAAGTTTAAAGAGTCATCCAGAAACAGAGAGACCCACGCCAAAAATAAGAACGAATAGAAAGCATAAATTAAGATGGCAGAAAAAACACCTATGTGATTTTTCTGCCATCTTAATATAGCCACAATATGTAGAAATACATTAAACTCCTAAGGTAAAAGATATAGATTAGATTTACAAAGCAAAACCCTCTTATATGTTCTTCATAAGAATTCACCTAAAATAAGAATAGAAAATTATACCAGATATATAATAATCAAAAGAAAGCTGGAATATATATATATATATATATATATATATATATATATATATTAATATTAGACAAAATGGAATTACTAGAGATAGAATCATCAGGAAGATAATTCTAGATCTATATAAAACTAATAAAAATAGCTTAAAAATAAATACCACAAAAACTGACAGAAATATAAGACAGTGACAAGCTTACTTATCAGAAGGGTATATTTTAAAATACCTCTCTTAGTAACTGATAAACAGAAAAAAAATGCTGAGATTACCAATATTCAAATGAACACAAGGAATCCTGAATCCCACAACAGGAGAATACACAATCTTTTCAAACATACACAGAATGCTTTAAAAATCTGATCTTGTATTTAGGTATAAAGTAAATTACCAACAAATTTCCTTTTTTCTGAGAGGGTTTTGTTTTGTCACCCAGGTGGGAGTGCAGTAGCTCAATCTCAGCTCACTGAAATCTCTGCCTGCCGAGTACCTCAGACTAAGGCATATGCCACTGTGCCTGGCTGATTTTTTTTTTTTTTTTTGTAGAGATGAGGTTTCATCATGTTGCCCAGGCTTGTCTTGAACTCCTTGACTCAAGCAATCCACCCAAACTGCTGGGATTACAGGCATGAGCTACCAGGCCCACCCAGCCTTTGCCAACAAATTTCAAAGAGTCAGTAACATGAGAACTACTTTTTCTCATTAAAATACAATTAAATTAGAAATCAGTAATAAGAAGATAACTTTAAAGAGAATACATTTGAAAGTATAAAAACATCCCTGTAAAGCACTCATGGATCAAAGAAGTTATAAATCAGAAAATTTTCAGAACCAAACACTAAAATATGACGTATCAAAACTTTGTTATGCCATTAAAGCAGACATTTGGGAAGCTTTATTATTTCTTAAAGGAAACAACAGCCTTAAGCAGTTATACAAGAAAAGAAGAAATGCTGAAATTAATGAATTAAGCAGGCCTTAAGAAGCAAAAAATAAAAGGATAGTCAAATAAGGTCAAAAATCTAAAAGAAAGGATAAAAGCAAATTTCATAAACTAGAAAGCAAATATATATATATATATATTAGTCTTAAGAGGCTAATAAAATCTAGAACCCTAGAATTGTTTTTCAAGGAACATACTCCAGATTAAGCGAAGAGTTACAAGATTAGACTATGCCACAAACCACTTTATGCAAGTAAAGCTGGAAGCTTAGATGAAAATGGCAGATTTCTAGAAACATATAATGTAACAGAAATTATTAAGGAAGCTCAAGAAAACCTGAATGGTTCTATAACTATTAAAGACAGTGATCAGTAGTTTAAATTCTTCTGAAAATGAAAACACCAAGTCCAGATTATCTTTACAGGCAAATTCTATCAAACACTCAAATAAAATATAATTTTAACCTTATATACATTCTTTCAGAGGGTCAAAAGGAGGAAACACTTTCCAATTAATTTCATAAAATTAACATAACCTCAGTACTGCAGAAAGAAATATTACAAGCCAATCTCTTTTATGATGAGTAATGAAAAATTTTATAACAAAATATTAGCAAACCAAATCTAGTAATGTATTTAAAAAATAGCCGGTTGCGGTGGCTCACGCCTGTAATCCCAGCGTTTTGGGAGGCCAAGGTGGGCATCATGAGGTCAGGAGATTGAGACCAGCCTGGCCAACATGGTGAAACCTCATTTCTACTAAAGATAAAAAAAAATTAGCCAGGTGTGGTGATGCACACCTATAATCCCAGCTACTGGGGAGGCTGAGGCAGGAGAATTGCTTAACCTGGAGGCAGAGGTTGTAGTGAGCCGAGATCACATCATTTGCACTCCACCCTGGGTGACAAGGCAAGACTCCATTTCTAAATAAATAAATGAAATTATCAGTTAGACTTATCACAGGAATGTAAAGATGCTTTAACATTAGAAAACCTATGCATGTAATCTTCATCACTAACAGATTAAAGGACAGAATATATGATCATTTCAACAGATTTATATCAATCATTTGGTAAAACTCAACATCCATTTATGGTAAGTCCTCTTAGCAAACTGAGAATAGAAAAACATTCTGTGACATAAAAGATATACACCAGAAATATACAGTAAATACTTTCATAGTGAAACATTAGAACATTTTCTTAAAAACTAAGAATAAAAAAGGTGTTCACCATTCCCACTTTTATTCAAGGTTATACTGTTGTCAAGCCTCTAGCTATTTGAGAAGGCTATTCAGCTAAAAGCAAATAAAGATCCTAAGCAGTTCAGTAAGAGAAGAAAAAAGACACAAAAATATAAAGTTTGAAATGGAAGAAACAAAAGCCATTATTTGCAGGTTGATTTATGACAGCCCATTTGGGAAATCCAAAAAAATTCTCATTATCAGGATTAATGACAGATTAACCAGGTTGCTAGATTTCTGAAACTCAAATGTATTTCTAAACACCAGCAACAAAGAATTAAAAAATGTAATTTTTTAAAAAGGTACTATTTAGGAAACAAGCCACAAAAAATAAGATACCTAGGGATAAAACAAATTAATAGCAACAGCTACCAACTACTGGGCATTTACTATGTGCCCCTATGAAGTAGAAACATTAGCCCTATTTTACAGATGAGAAAAATGAGGCACAGAGAGGCTGACTTACCCAAGATGACATTTTAAGCAGCTAAGTGAGAACTGAAACCAATAGGATTGAAACCCAAGATGACACTGTAAGCAGCTAAGTGAGGACTGAAACACAGGCAGCCTGGTTCTGAAGCCTCTGCTCTTAAAACCACTACTCTACACTGTCTCTCTCCATAAGATGTGCAAGACCTGTGTGGAGTTGTAAGATACACTGTACATATACAAATGTCAATTAAGACAAAAGAGATGACATGCTCATGCAGAACAGGCACTCTAGCATTGATATCTTGATTCTCCTCCAGATTGATATACAAAATTAATACAACACTGATCAAAATTCCAACAGGATTTTCCAAAGATGCTAATTCTAAAATTTATAAGGAAGAGCAGGCCAGACACGGTGGCTCATGCCTGTAATCTCAACACTTTGGGAGGCCAAGGTTGGTGGATCACTTAAGCCCAGGAGTTCAAGTTCAAGATCAGCCTGGGCAACATGGCAAGACTCCATCTCTACAAAACATTTTTAAAAATTAGCCCAGCATGATGGTGGCATGTGCCTGTGGTCTCAGTTACTCAGGATGCTGAGGTGGAAAACCACCTGAGCCTAGGAAGTTGAGGTTGCAGTGAGCCATGATCACACCACTACACTCCAGTCTGATCAAGACACTCTTGAAGAAAAGAAACAAGGTGGGAAAATTAGGCTATCAGGTATTTAGATTTATTATAAAGAAACAGTAGTTGAGGCAGTATGTTATTAGTGCAGGAACAACAAAAAGATCAATGAAACTGAATAAGATGCCCAGAAACAATCCCACAATCATGCAGAAGCAATATAAGAAAAAGGCATTATTTCAATAACTAGGAAAAAAAATAAACCGTGAAATGCAAAAAAGGAAAGCTGGATCCACGCCTCACACCATACATAAAAATAATCTTCATGTAGATTTAATTCTTATATGTGAAATGCAAAATTTTAGAATATTGGACAATATTTTTATGACTGAGGTAAGAGTGGATTTCTAAAAATAAGACATCGAAAACAATGAGAAATCCAACTATATTAAAATTAGGAATTTCTAGTCATCAAGAGACACCAAAAAGACACTCAAAAGACAGGCAAAGATGGCTGTGGTAGCTCACACCTGTAATTCCAGCACTTTGGGAGGCAGAGGTGGGAGGATCACTTGAGGCCAGGAGTTCAAGTTCAAGGTTGCAATGAGCTATGACTGCACTCCAGCCTGGATGACAGAGCAAGACTCTATCTCAAAGAAAAAAAAAAAAAAGACAAGCCATGAACCTGGAGAAGACTGAAACTCCTAATACTGACAAAGGGAAAGAACTATAAGTAAGAAAAAGACTGACAAATCAGTGGAAAAGTGGGCAAAAGACATGAACAGACATTCCATGTTTCCAGAAGAGGAAACAATAATGGATAATAAACATACAAACATATGCTCAAATCATTAGAAATCAGGAAAATGCAAATTGAAATCAAAATACCATTTTACACCCACAAAATTGGCAAAACTAGGTATGAGTGAAGATGCAGCATGATGAGAACTCATATGCTACTGGTGGGAGTATCAACTGGTACAATCACTTCAGAAACTATTAGGCATCATCTTTTGAAGTTAAACATATGTGAAGTCCACGATCCAGCAATTTCACTCATTACCAGATGATATGCGTAAGCTACTCATCTTCCTATGCCTCTGTTCTCTCATGTGAAAAATAAGCATCGTAATAATACCGACTCACAGGGTTGTTGTGAGTGCCCATATATATAAAAGCACTGAGAACACTGCCTGGCCCATTATAAGCTCCTTATATACTAGAGAATATTTGCACTGTGCTCATCAGAACCCAAATAAATGTACACTGTCAGAGGAGCAGACAAATCTGTAAATTCACACAATCAAAAGCTATCCAGCAATGAAAGTGAATGAATGAACTAAGCTTAAGCTGCAGAAGACTATCTATAATATTGTACTATATCAAATTCAAAACCAAGCAAAAATAAATGATTAATTGTGCGGGAACTACACGTAGAGTAAAACTAAAAAGAAAAAGATGAAATCTAAATAAAGTGACGTTGGGATATTTGAAGGAAACAAGGCAAGGATGCCTAGTGCATGGCAAATAAAGACAGCTGTAAGATGTGAAGTCAGGCCAGGCATGGTGGCTCCCTGCACTTTGGGAGGCCGAGGCAGGTGGATCACCTGAGGTCAGGAGTTTAAGACCAGCTTGCCCAACATGGTGAAATCCCGTCTCTACTAAAAATACAAAAATTAGCTGGGTATGGTGACCAGCGCCTGTAGTCTCAGCTACTTGGGAGGAGAATCGCTTGAACTCAGGAGGTGGAGGTTGCAGTGAGCCGAGATCATGCCATTGCACTCCAGCCTGGGTGACAGAGTGAGACTGTCTCAAAAAAAAAAAAAAAAAAAAAAGATGTGAGGTCACAGGCAAATGGAGGCTGGACTATGCAGTAGAGAACTTTATTTTGCTTATGATGGAAAGCCACTGAAGAATTATAAGCCAGAGGGTGATAGAAAATGATTAGTGCAAGATCACCCTGCTGCTAGGTGAATAATGGACAAAAAAAGGGGAGGGTGGAAAAAGGAAAACCAATTAGGAGGCTTCACGTGGCCCAGGAAAGACAGGAAGAAATTTGTTCTGAAGTAGTAGTGAAGCTGGATACAAGTGAAGAACTCAAGAACACTGACATAGCTCACAGGTCTTGCTGATGATGAAGTGAATGTGGGGCATGGGGCAAATAGAAAAACTCAAAGACGTTTCTGGGCTTTTGGCTTGAGCAACAGGGTGGAGGGTGGATGGGTGGTGGTGCTGTTTAATGACTCAAAGAAGACTGGGAGAAGTTTTGGGGTGAATACGGCAGAAAAGTCAGGACATGTAAGCTTGAGACATCTTAAATATCCAAGTAGAAAACTGAAATACTATTAGGCCAGCTGCCTATGTGAGTTTTGAGCTCCAGGGAAAGATCAGCCTAGAGAGAGAGATTTAGGAGTCGAGGCATAGGGATGGTATTTAAGGCAATGGGACTGGCTGAGATCTTCCAGAGGAGAGTTCAGGTAGAAAAGAGAATATGGCAAGAATGGAACCCTGGCTATTTCAAGGTTGGAAGTCTGGCAGAGGAGAAATGTTCAGCCTTTGACTGAGGAGCTCCTGGTGAGGGAGGAAAACTGGAAGGATGTGCCTTCATAACTTAAGAGAAGAAAGTGGTTGAGAAGATGGTGTCAGATGCTGCCGAGGAGTGGAATAAGCTGAGGACAGAAAACTCATCATTGCATCTGGCAGAATGAAGGATACTGATGACTACAATACTAGACATTTCAGTGGAGTGGGAAAAACACTTGACTAAAGAATCTTTCCTTCTTAGGAAGACAGTCATCTGCAGATGAAAGTGAGGACAGAGGACAAGATTTCAAGCTAGAACAAAAGACATGCTGCACAGCAGAAGGAACCTGAATCTGAAGCTTGGTCTCCAGACTGACCAGCAGTGAGGCTGCCAACTCAATTTCTAGCATAGTTTGTTAAGATGTTGGGACCACATGGTCTCCTCTAAGATCTCTTGTGGTTTTGAGGATTCCCTATTAAGAGAGAAGTGAAGTTTCACCTGAGAATACAGAGAAGAGAGGTGAAGAGGGACCTGAATGTAATGTCAACTAACTATAAACAATGTTTTAAAACTGTTATTTAAAAAAATTTTGGCCAAGCACAGTGGCTCACACCTATAATCCCTGCACTTTGGGAGGCCGAGGTGGGTGGATCACCTGAGGTCAGGAGTTTGAGACCAGTCTGGCCAACAAGATGAAACCCCATCTCTACTAAAAAATACAAAAAATTAGCTGGGCATGGTGGCATACACCTATAATCCCAGCTACTCAGAAGGCTGAGGCAAGAGAATTGCTTGAACCTGGGAGGCAGAGGTTGCAGTGAGCTGAGATTGCGCCACTGCACTCCAACTAAGTGACAAGCGAGAGTTGCCATCTCAAAAAAAAATTTTTTTTTTTTTTAGTAGGTCAGGTGCAGTGGCTCACGCCTGTAATTCCTGCACTTTGTGAGACCAAGGCAGAAAGATCACTTGAGCTCAGGAGTTCAAAACCAGCCTGGGCAACGTAGTGAGATCCTGTCTCTACCAAAAAAAAAAAAAGAGAGAGAAATTTAAGAGACAGTAGTCTATGTTGCCCAGGCTGGATTTAAACTCCTGGGCTGAAAGGATCCTCCTTCCTCAGCCTCCCTGGTAGCTGGCACTATACTCACAAATGAAAATACTTTAAAAAAAAAATTGATCTGGTGTCACTCTAGAACTACATACAAGAAAAATGACACAGCACACAAGTGCATAAGTGCCCAGAAAGGTTCAATTATGTCCTACCATATCATTACCCCACGGTCACTGTGCTATTTTTGAAATAGGAGTTAATCCGTATCTCCTCTGTAATGAGACTTGAGTGATGAACTGAAAATGCACATGGAAGAAATCTTTAACGCTGTAGAGTTTGAAAGCTGCACAGTAATACCAAGAGGCTAAATATGAAGATTTTTGCTCTTTTTTCCAATTACGGAGGTATTGCTGCACCCAGATTCTGCCACTTTTTGTGAACAGAAGAGCCAGTACAGGAAACACCAATTTGTTATTTCATTCTTTTCTTTCTCACTGGCATTCTCTCCTTCCTTTATTCTCCTCCTGCGAAGTTCAACTTCTCACAGTCTTACAATGCTTAAACAGAACAAGAAAACTGCAATT
The DNA here is from genome assembly GCA_963574635.1 of Cheracebus regulus. Taxonomy (NCBI): domain Eukaryota; kingdom Metazoa; phylum Chordata; class Mammalia; order Primates; family Pitheciidae; genus Cheracebus; species Cheracebus regulus. Next base: position 204,697 of record CAUYQU010036934.1, read on the forward strand.
TAGATTCAAGATGTCTTTATCTACAAAGACAATTAACATTTAAAAAAATAGGTCACAGGGGCCGAAACAACTTGTCATTTTAGCTTTAAATGGCATGTTTTAAAGTATTGTATAACCAGCTAGGGTTTTTTGCCCAGAGATAATTCCATATTCCTCTGATCGCCCTATCTATCCCACCTCAAGGCAAGACCTATATTTTGCTTCAGAAACAAACAGCTTCACTCAAGAGACAGAAACCAAAAATAATCCTTAGACATTCCTGATAAAGGACTTCACAGACAGAAAATACCATTATCTTGCTGTTTGAATCCAGAAGACTTCGATTCAAATAATATACATCACATTATAGCTACCTATTCAAAGAGCTTCCACCTTGAAAAGAAGAATTCTGGGATATGAATGAGCATCTTTAAGTCTACTGTTGGGATCCCAATACAGAAGGTATAAATTTTAGACCTAAGATCTGAATAATCATCTAGCTTTGTATCAGACATGTTAGCAGCAATATGAAAACAACCTGTCCATCCAGGCTGGAGTGCAGTGGAGCAATCTCAGCTCATTGCAACCTCCGTCCCCTGGTTCAAGCAGTTCTCTCACCTTAACCTCCCTCAGTAGCTGAGACTACAGGCACGCACCACCACACCCAGCTAATTTTTGTATTTTTTGGTAGAGATGGTGTTTCACCATGTTGGCCAGGCTGGTATCAAATTCCTGACCTCAGGTGATTCACCCACCTCAGCCTCCCAAAGTTCTGAAATTACAGGCATGAGCCACCACACCTGGCCACCAATAACTACTTTTAAGGAGAAACTGCAATACACTTTTTTGTATTAATAGGATATAAGACTTACTTGTATCATTTTTAGATTTCTAGTTATTCTACAATGGCAAAATAAATACTGTAAATTGGCTTGATACACACACATTCACAGTCTTAAAATTTTCCAAATAAAAAGGGTCATTTTATTACACCCATCAGGATTGCTGATATCTAAAAAAATGGTGTCTTTGACTTCTCCCACCCCACATTTATTGCCTATAAAATTTTAACATTGCTTACTTGGTTTCACATAATAGATGCACTAGTCTTAGCAAATATATATTTGTATATGTACATAAAATAATTTTCCCACTGACAACTTAAAATTTTGCCTTATTTTCATCTCCTAAAGCTGCCACAACAAATTACCACAAACTTGGTGGTTTAAAACAACAGTAATTTATTCTCTCATAGCTCTGGAGGCCAGAAGAACAAAACCAAGGTGTAGGCAGGCCTATGTGGCCTGTAAAGGCTCTAAGAGAGCATCCAGCCTGGCCCCTTCCAGCCTCCAGTGGTTCCTGGGAATCCTAGGCATTCTTCGCTCTGTCACTCCAACCTTGGCCTCTGTCTTCACATAGCCTTTCTCCCCTGTGTTTCCCCTCTGTTTCTATGTCTTAAAACTCCCTCTCCTTCCTCTTACAAGAACATCAGGCTGGGCATGGTACCTCATGCCTATAATCTCAGCACTCTGGAAGGCCAAGGCGGGTGGATCACCTAAGGTCAAGAGTTTGAGACCAGCTTGGCCAACATGGAGAAACCCCGTTTCTACTAAAAATACAAAAATTAGCCAGGTGTGGCGGCAGGTGCCTGTAATCCCAGCTACTGGGGAGGCTGAGGCAGGAGAATCACTTGAACCTAGGAGGCAGAGGTTGTAGTTAGCCGAGACTGCACCATTGCACTCCAGCCTCGGCGATAGAGAGACTGCCTCAAAACAACAACAAAAAAAAAAAAAAAAAAAAAAAAAGAAAGAAAGAAAGAAAAGAAAAGAAAAAAAAAGAAAAAGAAAAAGAAGAAAGAACATCAGTCATTGGATTTCGGGTCTAACCTCAATCTAAGATTATCTCAGCTGCAAAGACTCTCGATCCAAATAAGGTCACATTCCTAAGTATCAGGGATACTTTTTGAGGATCAATATTCAACCCACTACACCAATTAATATCCATCAGGCTGGGCTCCTAAAATAATGTACGTTTGCCTCTCATGGCGATCATCACATTCCTCCTGGAATCCAACTTGACTGTGGAAAAGTTATTATTTACAGGAAGTCAATAGTGAATCTCTCGAGGCTATGAATGCTCACTCACTAATTTATCTGTTTTGCAAATCAGAGTAAGGGTTTTTCCATAGGAAAAAAAAATGTAGCCAACTGAATTTCTACTTACTTTTCTGGCTGAGATTTCAAATGGGAATTTATTCATTGTCCCAATGAAATTAGAGTAATAGTACCATTTTTTTATTACCCACAATGTAGACATTCTTATTTTTTACTTGAGTTTTAAACCATGGATTTATTCACTTTTTTTTTTCCCCAATTGCCTGGGAAGAAATTGTTTTCCAGTTAGCTAGGGAGAACTAATATTATACCTACTCAACTTATAATCTCCTAAGGGGAAGTTATAACTAGCTCTACTTCAGTTTCCTTTCTCCACTCTAGTGCCTTCTTTATTTTTATTTATTTGGTGTTTTTGTTTTTGTTTTAGAGACAGATTCTCGCTCTGTCCCTCAGGCTGGAGTACAGTAGTGTGATCTTGGCGCACTGCAGCTTTGAACTCCTGGGTTCTGGCAAGCCTAACCCCCTCAGCCTCCTGAGTAGCTGAAACGACAAGTGCATGCCACCATGCCCAGCTAATGTTTTCCTAATGCGACCAGTTCATGCAAATTACCTATTTGTGTATGTCTGTTTATCCCTTGTAGCACTTCTCAAGTGAGCACTATCCTCACAAAGTGAGGATAAAGTATCCCTCACTTAGCCACATCTTACAGATAAGCAAACTGAGAGAGATGAACACAGATTAAACAGTGGGACCCAAATATGAAACTAGGTAGGTGGCTTCAGAGTCCATGTTCTTAACCACAATGCAAGCAAGACTGCCTCTAAGGGATGTGCCCAGATGCTAACACCGTTCTATTAGTTGTGATGTGACAAGCGAGTTTTTAAAAAATGCTTTTTGGTCAGGTGCAGTGGCTCACACCTGTAATCCTAGCACTTTGACAGGCGGAGGCAGGAGGATTGCTTGAGCCTAGGAGTTGGAGACTAGCCTGGGCAACATAGTGAGACGTCATTGCCACCCTCATTCCCCCTGCCAAAAAAAAAATTAGCCAGGCATGGTGGCACATGCCTGTAGTCCTAGCTACTTAGGAGACTGTGGTGGGAGCATCATTTGAGCCCAGGAGATGAAGGATGCAGTGAGCTGTGTTAGAGCTACTGTACTCCAGTCTGGCCGAGGGACTTCATCTCAAAAATAAAGTAAAATAAAATAAAATAAAATAAAATAAAATAAAATAAAATAAAGCTTTTCTATATATCCCACATTTTCTATAAAGGTCATGCATGAATTTTTTAATCAGGAAAATATATATTTTTTAATTTCCAAGTTGGCCACTCCTAGAAAATCAGGAAAATATTTTTTTAAACAAAAATTTCACAATCTGTGTGAGTATATCATAACGGCAAGCATACAGCACTATAAGCCAGATTCTGCTATGTGTAATGTATATAATTTAATTCTCAAATCACTTATAATCTTTATTTTACAGACGAGAAAACTGAGGTGCAGAAAAGCACAATAGCTTACCTGAGGTCATGTAGCCAGTGGGTGTCAGCCAGGATCTAGCACCAATCTGTGTTAACTAGGTTAGGCTGTCTAAATTAGATATAAAACTTCAGTACCAAACTCTAGTCTGAATTACAGTCACGCTACACTAATGTGTTGAAGGACAAACACCATGTCCAACTCTTACTTGAATCCAACTCCTAGCACAGTGGTTTAAAAGAAAACAGGAAATGTGTAGCTTATTTAATTAAACTATAACCTTTACCATTCAATGTAAATATACTAAGGGAAGAAAATAAATCTGCTTTACCACACTAAGTATTTAAAAACCCAAGTGTTTTCATTCTAACAGACTTCTTAATTGGACAATACTTGCCCAGATTAAAGGGCATTTAAATTACCCCTTCCTAAACAGTGTCACAAATGCAGAATATTTTCTCCCTTTGCCACTGGATGAGCTGGGCATGTTGCCAGATCTTTTTCTAATTAGGTCCTGTGGTTAATTTCTTAATCTGCTGATGTTTCCTTACAGCTTGTTAAATGTAAAGATAGCTGGACTTTTTCCAGTGTTTCTGTGAAAGTGGAGTAATCTTCCATGCCAGTCTCATAAGGGTGGACTGATCAACATTCAACAGCTGCCATCCTTCACTTATCAGATCAGCAAATACCACCTGCTCCCAGACTCCTAAAACTGAAAAACCTATGACACTCGTACATAGCATGTGGGAATGTAACTGCCACACCCCACTGAGGGCAGTTTGCTAATGTCTCCTCACCTTGCATATGCGCATATTCTTTGACTCAGTATTTCTACTCTAATTATTTTACAGACATAGGTTGTCTGTAATAGTGGTAGAATGGGAAACCTAAAATATCTATCAATAATGACAACTATGCAGCTGTAAAAATGGGGAGATGGTATGGTGGGGTGCACCTGTGGTCCCAGCTATTCAAGAGGCTGAGGTGGGAGGATCCCTTGAGCCCAGGAGGTTGAGGCTGTAGTGGATGAATGAGGACACTCTCTCTGTACTGATGTGAAAAGATCTCTAAGATAAAATGTTAACTGGAAAAGCATACAAAACAGTATATAGGAAGTTGGCGTTTATGTAAAAGCAGGAGGGAAATTAGACCAAATATCTATATTTGCTGGTATATGTGTAAAGTAACTGGAAGGATTAACAAAATAACAGTGGTCACCAGAATGAGGTATAGGTGAAAGCATGGAAACAGGACATTTTAGAAAACCCATTAATGACAGCTGCATAGTAGGCTTACAAACAGTCCAGATTAGGAGGAAGGAGGACTCTAAGTGAAGGGGAATTCCATAAAATAAGTAGGAAAAATAAGTTTAAGAAAACCTGGGGCTATCATAAAAGCATATTTATGCCAACAAGAAAGAAAAAAAGCAACTAGCAATTAGAAATCATGGAGGATGTGAGGTTTGGGCTTTAAAAGGAAAAAAAAAAGAAATCCTGGGGTAAAAAACCCCAAAATTCATGAAAGAAATAATTAAAATGTGAGTCAAAGTAAAATACGACATGATTTTAAGTAAATAGTGAAATTCATGAAAAAAATGCCATTTTATCTTTATCTTAGGAACATTCTCATTTCAAGGAAGAAAATGTTAACTTCTGAGCCTGTTTCATAAAAAACAAATAAGAAAATATTATATAAATATTAGGAATGTAGTTGGCCCTCTATACCCACAGGCTCCACATCTGCATATTCAACTAGCTATGGATTGAAAATATTCACAAATAAATAAATAACAGTATAATACAATACAATAAAAAACAGAGCCAGTCATGGTGGCTCATACCTATAATCCCAACTACTCAGGAGGCTGAGGCTGAGGCTGGAGGATTGCTTGAGCTCATGAATTGGAGGCTGCAGTAAACTATGATCACACCACCACACTCTAGCCTAGGTAACAGCCAGAGACTCTGCCTCTTAAAAAAATAAAAATTAAAAAATAAGCTGGGTGCAGTGGCTCACACTTGTAATCCCAGCACTTTGGGAGGCCAAGGAGGGAGGATTGCTTGAGCCCAGGAGTTGGAGACTGTGGTAAGTTATGACCATGCCACCACACTCCAACCTGGGTGAGAGAGCAAGACCCTGTCTCTTAAGAAATAAACTACACACAAGGGCATGCGTGGTGGCTCACACCTGTAATCCCAGCACTTTGGGAGGCCGAGGCAGGCGGATCACGAGGTAGGAGTTCGAGACCAGCCTGACCAACATGGTGAAACCCTGTCTCTACAAAAATACAAAAATTAGCCGGACGTGGTGGTGCATGCCTGTAGTCCCAGCTATTCGGGAGGCTGAGGCAGGAGAATATATTAAACCCAGGAAGCAGAGGTTACAGTGAGCCAAGATTACGCCACTCACTCTAGCCTGGGTGACAGAGCAAGACTCTGTCTTGAGGGTTTCCAACACACACACATACACACACACACACACACAAATTTGAAAGTAAAGTATAACAACTATATTTACACAGCACTTACAGTGTATTAGGTATTACATGTAATCTAGAGATGATTTAAAGTATATAGGAGAATGTGCATAGGTTATATGCAAATATTATGCCATTTTATATACAGGACTTGAGCATCTGAGATTTTGGTATCCCTGAGGTTCCTGGATCCAATCCCCAGTTGGCACTGAGGAACAACTGTACTTAGATTTGTAGGGTTACAGTCACAATATTTATATATGATAAATACATGCTATTCATTATTTTTCAACTTTTAGCCAAGAGGAGGAGAACTAACTAAATGTAATGGCATTAAAGGAACCAGAAACAAAAGTATAATGAAAACGTTTAAAGTTACAAAAGTTACCAATTAAAACACTGAAAACAAAAACACAATTTCCATATATAAGGGGGTAGAGAAACAAAAACAAAGACCTATACACTAAATTTTCATCTTTCCTAAGTCAATTGATCTTTTATAAAGCAATAAAAGAGGTAAAAACAAATGTATAGTCATGTCCCATGGGTGGAGCCTCTCCCTAGCTCAGGGGCTGATTCTGGTTGGTCCAAACTGAGCATGGTAGTCTTATTCCAAATGAGATATATTCTAAGAACAAAAGAACTGCAAAGCAATATTCATATGCATTGAGTAATCATATTGTTAGTAGTAATAGTGGTATATTATTTGAAAATACAGTATAAAGCAAATAAATAATTATATTAAATATAGGTCCACAACATACGTCAATTTTGAAGGTAGCTGTAAAACTAACTCATCATTCTAAAAACAGGTGCATAGAGGGAAAGGGCCAAGCCCTTCGTCACTTTTGGCTTGCGGACTCATTCTACTCATGGCTATACAATAGCTGCTGCAACTCCTGTCATCACATCCTCAACCACACACCAACATCCAGAGGCACAAAATAAGGACTTTCTTCCTTAGGTCTCTTTTAAAACATAATTTGTATTTGTATCAACATATCAGGTGTGTCGACATTTTTTAAAAACCAAACAGTTGTACTATAAGGCTTAATCAACAAAGAAAAGTCTCCACCTTCATCCTGAAGCCATTCTTATATGGTTAACAAGAATTCTGGACAGAAATATAGTCATAAATAAGCACTAATTAGGCTGCACTTTGGCCCACTTCCTGGTAACTGAAGTCACACAGCACTAGATACCAACCATTTGCATCCCATTGTTCCTCCTGATAGAATTTCTCCTGTTAGAATCGTTGTCTTTTAAGAATTAAGATGTTTTTCAAATCCCAAATTCCAGTGGAACAACTGACACCAACCAATTTGAAGATGCACCCGCCCCCCATCCCCCGACAGAAGAACGAATCAGATCAGCATAAGAACACAGTTTCTTCATCTCCCTGTCCCACGACTTCACCCTGCACCCGTTAGCTAGCCACCAATCTCCACACTTTGGCTCACTCCCAAACCCTTAAAATCCCTATCCCTGCACTCCCGGGAAGATGGATTTCAGGCTTCGTTGAGCCTCGTCTCCTCGCTCGGCAGTGCTATCGTAAGTGTCTCGGGCTACTGATGCCGCTGTACTGGGCAACGAAAATTATGGTTACAATTCCTGCCCACTTCCCAGAGGGAACTTACCCTTTTCAACTCTGTTGGTATTCACCTTTGTACTTCTAATTAACATAAATAATAAACAATCTAAAGATAGATTTAAGCATTCAAATAAAGCTTTTATCTAAGTTTTTCAATTTTAAACATTATCTACTGCATTCCTCCTACTTAAAATTAAGATCTAGCTCTCTGACACCATGAAGATACACATGCCATTCCTTCATCTTCCCAATAGTTGTGTGGTAATATTTTGTTAAATCAATATTTGGTATTGGCTGTGTGTGGTGGCTCACGCCTGTAAAACTCGCACTTTGGGAGGTCGAGGTAGGTGGATCACCAGAGGTCAGGATTTCGAGACAAGCCTCACCAACATGGTGAAACCCCGTCTCTGTTAAAAAATACAAAAATTAGCCAGGCATGGTGGTGGGTGCCTGAATCCCAGCTACTCAGGAGGCTGAGGCAGGAGAATCACTTGAACCTAGGAGGCAGAGGTTGCAGTGAGCTGAGATCATGCCATTGCACTCCAGCCTGGGCAACAGAGCAAGACTCTATATCTCATAACAAACAAAATTCAGTATTTATATGATTGTGACTATGTAAATACTATCCTGTTTAGTTACACGGCATGCTATGACTATATTTCTTCCTTCATATTGCTTTAAAAATATTTTGGAGATTACCTTTTTCTTTTGGACTTTTTATTTAAATTTTCCAGCAGAACTCTAAAATTTCTCTTCATACAATTACATTATATAGTCTCTGAGTCTCATTTTTCCTAGGAGACCTCTCTCCTATGACCCATCTCTCCTAGGCCTGGGCCAAGTAAATATCTGTCATCTTGGGACTTTTTCTCACCAATACCTTGAGTATTCCCTTGTGAAAAGGGGTTCCTGGGTTGAATCCCTTTTCCTGGATTCCACATCTTCCTTCCTTAGTTTACTCTCTAGTCTTGGAAGATCACATCCTCTAGCTGGTCTGAGAAAATGTAGACAGCAGGTAAATATTTTGAGACCCTTAATTTCTTTTTTTTTTTTTTTAATTTTTGAGATGGAGTCTTGCTCTGTCGCCCAGGCTGGAATGTAGTGGCGGGATCTCAGCTCACTGCAACCTCCACCTCCCAGGTTCAAGTGATTCTCCTGCCTCAGTCTCCCAAGTAGCTGGGATTCCAGGTATGCACCACCACGCCCGGCTAATTTTTATATTTTTAGTAGAGATAGGGTTTCACTATGTTGCCCAGGCTAGTCTCCAACTCCTTACCTCAGGTGATCCACACCTGCCTCGGCCTCCCAAAGTGCTGGGATTATAGGCGTGAGCCACCACACCTGGCCGAGACCCTACATTTCTGAAAACATTTTTATTTTCACTCTTGATTTGACAGTTTGACTGAGTGTAGAATTATAGACTGAAAATTTTTCCATCAGACTTTAGATGGCATTACTGTATTATCTTTTAGATCCCAGTGCTGTTGTTAAATGGTCTAATGTCACTTGTTTTAGATCATTTTTATGTGACTTTTCTCTCTGGATACCTTTAAAATCTGTCATCAGTATCATAAAATTTCATGACAATGTACTTTTTTGAGGGTCTTTTTCATTCTGGACTCTGGGTGAGCACTTATCCATCTGAGACCTTAATTTCAGGAAAACCTCTTGTGTTACTTTTTAAATAATGTCTTGTCCTTAACCTTTCTAGAACTCCAATAGTCAGGTGCTGGATCTCCTAGGTATTCTTTAATTTTCTTTTTTCTTCCACTTACTGTCTATCTCTTTGACCAACTGCTTTACTCTCTCTGTCATCCAGGTTGGAGTGCGGTGGTGCAGTCATGCAGCCTAGAACTCCTGGGCTCATGCAATGCTCCCACCTCAGCCACCCAAATAGTTAGGACGAGGGGTTTGCCCCACCACACCCAGCTAATTTTTTTGTATTTTTGTAGAGACAGGGTATTGCCATGTTGCACAGGCTGGTCTTAAACTCCTGGTCTCAAATGATCCTCCTACACTGGCCTCCCAAAGGGTTGGAATTACAGCTGTAAGCCACCACGCCTGGCCTATCTTCCAACCTCTTTACTGCAATCCTCATTTAGTGAGTGAATAGTTCCTTTACTTGGCATCCTGCTCTTGTTTCCTTGATGCAACGTCTTATCTGTGAGGAATTTGTTTTTCAAAGTGCAGGCTAGGTATAGTGGCTCACACTTGTAGTCCCAACACTTTGGGAGGCCAAAGCCAGTGGATCACTTGAGCTCAGGAGTTCAAGACTAGTCTGTGCAACATGGCAAAATCTTGTCTCTACAAAAAATACAAAACAAATTAGCCAGGCGTGATGGTACTTATCTGTAGTCCCAGTTACTTGGGAGGCTGAGGTGACAGGATCACATGAGCCCAGGGGAAGGAAGCTGTAGTGAGCCAAGATTGTGATCATGCCACTGTACTCCAGCCTGGGCAACAGAGTCAGACCCCGTATCAAAAAACAAAAGAGGTGCTAAAGAGCTAACTAGAAATTCTGTGTGGATGAGCATTGCTTGGTTACTGTAGGACCTCATAGCATGTGATGGGATAGGGCAATTCTAAATATCATGTTTGAGTTTTTTTTCCATAGGCTAGCCAATTTCCCTAGAGAGAAATGTTATAATGTCCTAGCTGAGGGGCTTATAAACGAGTGTTCTGGAAGCCAAGGATGGGTCAGTTTCTCTGAGTAAGTCTTTCAATGGGCAGAGATGGTGTCTGTGATAACAAGCCCAACAGCCAGGACAGTAGGAGCCAAGACAGGAAGGTAGGTGGTAAGATCTGGCTCAACATGCAGACTTCAACTTAACCTACTATTTTGGGTAAGAAACCTGCCTCCCAACCTCATTTATAACAGGGTTTCCCTAAGTTAGACTTTGACACACATATTCTTTGGGAATGGGGATCTGGCGCTAACTCTTCCACATTCAGACTTTCAACTCATTTTCCTGTTTTCAGCCCCAAAGTACATCCTATATTCACAGGTACTTAAAACTTATCCCAGAACATGGCCCACATGTGGCTGAAAACAGGACTGCTTCCTGTTAGCTTCCTCCACTGCAAATACTTGGTGGAGAAGATAAAGTTGAAACCTCAATTACTCATCATATATGCACCTACATTTCAGTTTTCAAAATTTTGTAGGTAAAATTCTGGCCCATTGCAATCTCTGCTCCCAATCTCTCCATCCTTACAGATTTGTAACTTTTTTCTCTTTTTTTGTGGGGGACGGAGTCTTGCTCTGTTGCCAGGCTGGAGTGCAGTGGCACAATCTCGGCTCACTGCAACCTCTGCCTCCCGGGTTCAAGCGATTCTCCTGCCTCAGCCTCCCGAGCAGCTGGGACTACAGGTGAGCACCACCACACCCAGCTAATTTTTCAATTTTTTTTAGTAGAGACGGGGTTTCACCATATTGGTCAGGATGGTCTTGATCTCCTGACTTTGTGATCTGCCTGCCTTGGCCTCACAAAGTGCTGAGATTACAGGCATGAGCCACTAAGCCCGGCCTGATTTGTAACTTTTTAAAAGAAAATTCCTTTACTGTCATTTTACTGGGGTTGGGGAGGGAGCAAACATAATCTAACCCATTGCTCCATCTTTTCTAAAAGTACCCCCGACCCCAAAGACATCTGTTCATTTGTCATTGGTCACAACTTGGTAACACTTACTATCCTACATAATTGAGGGTAGACAAAAGTATCAAACAAAGCAAAATTACCAGAACTTGGGGTCAGAACACTCTTCCTAAAAGAACATCACTACAAAGAGGAATCTGATACCTGAACAAGACAGTGGTTCTGGAAAAGACAATAAGCAACCTAAAGTATATAATCATCATCTAATGAGTGAATACTAAATAGCTCCCGTTATTAAATTGTGGAAAGAATTTTTTAAAAATCAACTTTAGGCTGGATGCAGTGGCTCATGCCTGTAATCCCAGCACTTTGAGAGGCCAAAACAGGTGGATCACTTAAGGCCAGGAGTTCGAGACAAGTCTGGCCAATATGGTGAAACCCCATCACTACTAAAAACACACAAATTAGCCAAGGATGGTGATGCATGTCTGTAATTCCAGCTATGCAGGAGGCAGGAGAATTGTTTGAAACCAGGGATGTGGGGTGGAGGTTGTAGTGAGCTGAGATCACACCACTGCACTCTGGCCTGGGGGACAGAGTGAGACTCTGTCTCTAAATAAATAAATAAATAAATAAAAGTATTTAAAGAAGAAACAACTTTGTGAAGGATATCATTTACAGACAATAAACAAAATTTACATTCAACATAACAGCATAACCACCCTCACAATAAAGACGCAGAACATTTCTATCACCCCTGAAAGTTCCTTTGTGCCTCTGCAATTTTCCCTCCACCCAAGCCCAAATAACCACTCATGTATTTTCTTGTCACTATCCACTGGTTTGTATCTTTGAGATTTTTATGTAAATATATAGCATGTACACCTTCGGATCTGGCTTCTCACACAAAGCATGTTTTTGAGCTGGGTCCATGCTATGGTTGTCTGGAGCTCCTTCTGCTCAGAAATTAAAAACATTTTCTCTCATACTGTACATTTTCTTCATTCCTTTCTGAAGAGCAAACATTTTAATTTTGAAAGGTCCAATTTAGCATTCATTTATTTTATGGTATGTGCTTTTTGTATCCTACTTAGAAAATCTTTTCATACCCAGAAGTCACATGAACATTTTCCCCAATAATATTTCCAAAAGCTTTACAGTTTTAACTCTTTTAGGGCTTTGGTCCATTTTGAGCTTTCTGGGTAGCATATAAGGTATGGGCTAATGTTTGTTTTCTTCCACACAGATATTCCATTGCTGCTGTACCATTTGTTGAAAAGATGTTCCTTTTCCCATTGAATTGCCTCAGGACATTTGCTGCAAATCAATTGTTCATTTACGTGTGGGTTTATTTCTGGATTCCATCCTCTCATTTATGTATGTATCTTTTGCCAGCATCACAGTCTTGCGGTGCTGTAAAAGTGAGTCCTCAATTTTTGCTGGCTTTGCCAGTTCTAGGTACTCTGCATTCCATAGAGGACTTCTGTCTTCTGAGGACTTTTTAAAAATATTCTAGTAGGCATGTGCCTGTGTAATTTGGCAGACAGCCAAGGATTTAGGCTGCTTATACTCAGATTTAGGGGCTCACACTCTTTCATTTATAAACCAGCTTTTTAATTTCTACAACAAAAATACAGCAAAAATTTGATTAAGAATGTGTTGAATCTACAGATGAATTTGTAGAAAATGGATATATTTATGATACTGAGATTTTCAACCCACGAGCCTATTTATACTAATATTTTGTAGTTTTCAGTATGTTTTACATACATTTTGTTAAATTTATTCCTAAGCACTTCATGTATTTAGATGATATGGCAAGTGGAACACTACATTAAATTTTTTTTTTCCAGTTATCTGTTTTTTTGGTATACTGACCAAAACACAAATGGTTTTCTTGGTATAGTGATCTTGTATCCTATTACAGCAGTGAGATCCTACTGTATCTTGCTAAACTCACTCACCAGTCCTGGTAGACTTTTTATTTTTATTTTTTAGAGACAGGGTCTCACTCTGTTGACCAGGCACTGCAGCCCTGAATTCTCAGGCTCAAGCAATTCTCCTGCCTCAGCCTCTATAGCAGCTAGGACCACAGGTGTGTGCCACTACAACCAGCTAATTTTTAAAACATTTTTGTAGAGATGGGATCTCACTATGTTGTCCAGGCTGGTCTTGAATTCCTCGACTCAAGTAATCCTCTTGCCTTGGACTCCCAAAGCACTGGGATTACTGACGTGAGCCACTGCACCTGCCTCAGTATTTTGAAGCTCTGTTATCAGGGACATACACATTGAAGATTTTTATATCTCTGTAAGATACTGACATTTTCATCATTATAAAGTATCCTTCTTTATCTCTGATAATATCCCTTGCCTTATAATTAATTTCTTTTGATGTTAATATAGCCACTTTAGCTTTCTTATGTGTACTCTTTTCATGGTATAATCTTTTTCCATCCTTTTACTTTTAACCTGTGTCTCTGTGTTTAAAGTACGTCTCTTCTATGCAGGTTAAACATACAAATCTTACAACAGTAAGTTTCCATTTGCCCTGCCCCATCTTAGTGCCATTGTTGTCATAATTACACCTATATATACATTATATGTTTAAAAGCATTTTTTAATTTTATTTTTTTAGGTAGAGAAAAGATCTCACCATTACTTCTCGGCCTTTTGGCTAAGATCAAGTGAGAAAAGGTCTTACCATGTTGCCCAGGCTGGCCTCGAACTTCTGGGCTCAAGCAATCCTCCCACCTTGGCCTCCCAAAGTGCTGAGATTACAGGTGTGAGCCTCCGTAACCAGCCTATATGTACATGATAAACCCAGCACTACAGTGTTACATTGTTTGCTTTAAAATCTTTCTTATGTCACCAGCAAGCACAGTGGCACACGCCTGCAGTCTTAGCTACTTAGGAGGTTGAGGCAGGACAATAGCTTAAGCCCGGGAGTTCAAGTGCATCATAATTGTCCTTGTGAACAGCCACTGCACTCAAGCCTCAGCAACAGAGACTCTCATTTCAAAAAAAAAAAAAAAAAAAAAAAAAGAACGTATGTAAGTTAAAGAAATTAGAGAAAAAAAAAACAAATTCTTTTATATTTAACAATATATTTTATATTTCCA
>CAUYQU010036935.1:0-16141 GCA_963574635.1 Cheracebus regulus
AGCATGGGGAGAAATGCCAGATATAGGTGAAGGGGAGGAAGGCAACAAATCACACTGCCACGTGTGTACCTATGCAACAATATTGTATGTTCTTCACATGTACCCCAAAACCTAAAATGCAATAAAAAATAAAATTAAAAAGAAAAATAAATAAATAAATAATAAAAGACCTATTTAATAAAAAGAAGAAGAAGACATATAAATGGCCAACAAATATACAAAAAAAAATGTTCAACATCACTATCAGAGAAATGCAAATCAAAACCAAAATGAGATGTCATCTCACCCCAGTTAGAATGCCTATTATCAAAAAGAAAACAAAATGCTGATGAGGACACAGAGAAAAGGGAATTCTTTATTTTTTATTTTTGTGGGTACATTGTTAAGTGTATATATTTGTGGAATATATGAGATATTTTTATACAGGCATACAATGTGTTATAATCACATCAGAATAAATGGAATATCCATCACTTCAAGCATTTATCCTTTGTCTTACAAACAATCCAGTCATGCTTTTTGTTATTTTTAAATGTACAATTAAACTATATTGACTATATTCACTCTGAAGTGCTATCAAATACTAGATCTCATTCATTCCATTTTATTCATTCTATTTTATTTATTCAAGAAATTTATTCATTCCTTCTCATTAACCAATCCCACTTCCCCCCAACCCTTCAACTACCCCTCCCAGCCTCTGGTAACCATTATTCTACTCTCTATCTCCATGAGTTCAATTGTTTACATTTTTAGCTCCCACAAATGAGTGAGAACATACAAAGTTTGTCTTTCTATGCATGGCTTATTTCACTTAACATAATGACTTCCAGTTCCAACCACATGGTTGCAAATGACAAGATCTCATTGTTTTTTTATGGCTGATTCGTACTCTGTTGTGTATATGCACCATATTTGCTTTATCAAGTCACCTGTTGATGAACATTTAGGTTGTTTCCAAATCTTGGCTGTTACGAACAGTGCTGCAACAAACACAGGTGTACAGATACCTCTTCGATATACTGACTTCTTTTCTTTTGGGTATGTATCTGGGAGTGGGATTGCCAGGTCATATGGTAGCTCTATTTTTAGTTTTTTGAGAAGCCTCCAAACTATTCTCCATAATGGTTTAGTAATTTACATTCCCTCAACAGTGTACAAGGACTCCCTTTTCTCCACATTCTTTCCAGCTATTGTTATTGCCTGCCTTTTGGATAAAAGCTATTTTAACTGGGGTGAGATGAAATCTCATTGTAGTTTTGATTTTCATTTGATTATCACTTATGTTGAACACCTGCTTGCCATCGGTATGTCTTCTTTTGACAAGTCGATTTAGATATTTTGCCCATTTATATATCAGACTATTATATTTGTTTCCTATAGAGTTGTTTGTGCTCCTAATATATTCTGGAGCACTTGTCAGATGAATAGTTTGCAAACATTAATCTCTTGTCAGAGAGATAGTTTGTAAACATTTTCTTCCATTTGTGGGTTGTCTCTCTTCACTTTGTTGATTGTTTCCTTTGCTGTACGGAAGCTTTTGACTTGGTGTGATCCCATTTGTCCTTTTTTGCGTTGACTGTACAGGTAGAATATCACTTAATAAATTTTTGGCCAGTCCAATGTCCTGGAGAGTTTCCCCAATGTAGTTTCATAGTTTGAGGTCTTAGATTTAAGTCTCTAATACATCTTGAAGTCAAAATTTAAAAAACTAGACCCAATTGATTCACTTTTGTATATGGTAAGAGATGTGGATCTAGTTTCATTCTTCTGCATATGGATTCCCAGTGTCCCTAGCAGCATTTATTGAAGAGACTGTCCTTTCTCCAATGTGTTTTCTTAGCACCTCTGTCGAAAATGAGTTGACAGTAGATGGTTGGATTTGTCTCTGAGTTCCCTATTCAGTTCCATTGATCCATGTGTCTGTTTTTATACCAGTACCATGCTGTTTTGGTTACTGTACCTCTGTAGTATAATTTGAAGTCAGGCAATGTGATTCCTCTAGTTTTGTTCTTTTGCTGGGATAGCTTTGGCCATTCTGTTTCTTTCAGAGTTCCATATAAATTTGAGGATTTTTTTTTCTATTTCTGTGAAGAATTTCATTGGTATTTTGATAGGTATTATGTTGATTCTGTAGATCGCTTTGGGTAGTATAGACATTTTAACAATATGGAGCCTTTCAATACATGAGCATGGAATATCTTTTTATTTTTTGTGTCCTCTTCAATTTCTTTCATCAATGTTTCATAATTTTCATCACAGATATCTTTCACTGATCTGATTAATTTCTAGGTATTTAATTTTATTTGTAGCTGTTGTAAATGGGATTACTTTCTTGATTTCTTTTTCAGGTTGTTATTACATATAGAATTGTTACTAATTTTTGTATGTTGATTTTGTATCTTACCACTACTAAATTTTTTTTAATCAGTTTTAACAGTTTTTTTTGGAGAAGTATCTAGGTTTTTCCAAATATAGAAGCATGTCACCTGCAAACAAGGATAATTTGACCTCTTTGCCCATTTTTCTTACGCTTACCTGGTTGCTCTAGCTAGGACTTCCAGTACAATGGTGAAAACAGGCATTTTTGTCATGTTCCAGATCTAGAGGAAGGGCTTTTTGTTTTTCCCCATTCAGTATGATACTAGCTGTGAGTTTGTTGTACATGGCTTTTATTATGTTGAGGCATGTTCCTTCTATATGCAGTATTTTGAGGATTTTTATCATGAAGGGATATTGTTTTATCAAATGCTTATTCATTAGTAATTAAAATGATCACATGGTATTGTCCTTCATTCTGTTGATATGATGTATTACATTGATTGATTTGCATATGTTGAACCATTCTTGCATCCCTAGGATAAATTCTACTTGTTCATGATGAATGATCTTTTCAATGCATTGTTGAATTTGGTTTGCTAGTATTTTGTTGACAATATTTCCAGCAATGTTCATCAGGAATACTGGCCTGTAGTTTTCTTTTTTTGATGTGTCTTTGTCTGGTTTTGGTGTCAGGGTAATACTGCCCTTGTACAATGACTTTGGAAGTATTCCCTCCTCCTCTATTTTTCAGAATAGTTTGAGTAGGATTGGTATTAGTTCTTCTTTAAATATTTGGTAAAATTCAGCAGCGAAGCCATCAGGTCCTGGGCTTTTCTTTGTTGAGAGACTTTTTATTATGGCTTTGATCTCATTTCTTGTTATTGGTCTGTTCAGGTTTTGGATTTCTTCATGGTTCAATGTTGGTAAGTTGTTTGTGTCTAGGAATTTGCCCATTTCTCCTAGGTTTTCTAATTTATTGGCATATAGTTGCTCATAGTGGCCACTAATGATCCTTTGAATTTCTGTGGCATTGGTTGAAATGTCTCCTTTTTCATCTCTGATTTTATTTATGTGAGTCTTCTCTCTTTTTTCTTAGTTTGGCTAAAGATTTGTCTATTTTGTTTATCTTTTCAAAAAAGCAACTTTTTATTTCATTGATCTTATGTATTTTTTACATTTCAATGTCATTATTTCTGCTCTGAACTCTATTATTTCTTCTACTAACTTTGGGTTTGGTTTGGTTTTGCTTTTACAGCTCTTTAAGATTCATCATTAGGTTATTTGAAAGTTTTGTACTGTTTTGATGTGGGTACTTATAGTTAAACTTTCCCCTTAGTACTGCTTTCACTGTATCCTATAGGTTTTGGTATGTTGTGTTCCATTATCATTTGTTTCAAAATTTTAATAATTTCCTTATTTTTTCCATTGACCCATTGATCATTCAGGAACATATTTAATTTCCATGTGTTAGTATAGTTTCCAAATTTTCTCTTGTTATTTCTAGTTTTATTCCTTTGTGCTAAGAGAAGATACTTGATGTTATTTCAATTTTTTAAAAAAATTTAAGAGTTGTTTTATGGCCTAACAAATGATCTATCCTTGAGAATAATCCATGTGCTGGGGAGAAGAATGTACCTTCTGCAGCCAGTGGGTAAACTGTTCTATAAATATCCATTAGGTCCATTTGGTCTATATGCATTTCAGCATTAGACAGATAATCTAGACAGAAAATCAACAAAGAGACATCAGATTAAGTCTGATGACCTAGAAAAGTCTGATGTCTCTTTGTTGATTTTCTGTCTAGATTATCTGTCTAATGCTGAAAGTGGGGTGTTAAAGTCTCCAGCTATTATTGTACTGGGGTCTGTCTCTCTCTTTAGCTCTAATAATACTTATTTTATATATCTGGGTACTCCAGTATTGGGTGAATATATATTTACAACTGTCATATCTCTTGCTGAATTGGCCCCTTCATTATTATATAATGACCTTCTTTGTCTCTTTTTATAGTTTTTTCTTGAAATCTATTTTGTCCAATGTAAGGATAGCTACTCCTGCTCCTTTTTTTTTTTTTAGATGGAGTTTTGCTCTGGCTGGAGTGTAATGGCACACTCTCTTCTCACAGCAGCCTCCACCTCCCAGGTTCAAGCAATTCTCGTGCCTCAACCTCCCAAATAGCTGAGATTATAAGTGCCTGCCACCATGCCTGGCTAATTTTTGTATTTCTAGTAAAGATAGGGTTTCACTATGTTGGCCAAGCTAGTCTTGAACTCCTGACTTCAGGTGATCCACCCACCTCAGCCTCCTAAAGTGCTGGAATTACAGTCATGAGCCACCATGCCCAGCCAACTCCTGCTCTTTTTGGGTTTCCATTTGCATGGAATATCTTTTCCATCCCTTTATTTTCAGCCTATGTGTGTCTTTATAAGTGAAGTGTGTTTTCTTGTAGGCAACAAATCACTGGGTCTTGTTCTTTTATTGATTCAGCCACCCTGTGTCTTTTGATTGAAGAGTTTAGTTCATTTACATGCAATGCTATTATGGATAATAACATAATAACACACTAAGTCCATAATAAAAAAAGACTTACTCCTGTCATTTTTTTAAATTGTTTTCTTATTGTTTTGTTGGTATTCTCTTCTCTTTTTTTCTCTCCTTTCTGTATTCCTCTTAATGAAAATTATTTCCTCTGGTGGTATGTTTTAATTTCTTGCTTTCTATTTTTTGTGTATCCGTTGCATAGATTTTAAATTTTGAGTTACTATGAACCTTGAAAATAGTATCTTATAATCCATTATTTTAAACTGATTATAACACTGATTGCATAAACAAACTAATAAATGAGCAAAGGGAAAACTAATAAAAACTCTACATTTTAACTTCATACCTCCACTTATTTATTTATTTATTTATTAAGACAGAGTCTTGTTCTGCCACCCAGACTGGAGTGCAGTGGCATGGTCTCGGCTCACTGCAACCTCTGCCTCCTGGGTTCAAATAATTCTCATGCCACAGCCTCATAAGTATCTGGGACTACAGGTGTGCACCACCACATCCAGCCAATTTTTGTATTTTTAGTAGAGATGGGGTTTCACCATGTTGGCCAATCTGATCTCGAACTCTTGGCCTCAAGTGATCCACCAATACCCTGCTTTTTAACTTAGTGGTTGTTTCTATTTTTTTATTATACTATGTCTTGAAAAATTGTTGGAGTTATTATTTTTTATTGTTTCATTTTGTTTTTCTGTGTACTTACAATTACCAGTGAGTTTTATACCTTCGGATAATTTCTTACTGCTTATTAATGTCCTTTTCTTTTAGACGGCAGCATTTCTTGTAGGATAGATCTGGTATTGATGAAATTCCTTAGCTTTTGTTTGCCTGGAAAAGTGTTTAATTCTCCTTCCTGCGTGAAGGATATTTTTGCTGTATATACTATTCTAGGGTAAAAAAATTTTTCCATCAGCATTTCAAATATGTCATATTACTCTCTCTTGCTCTGTAAGGTTTCCACTAAAAAGTCTGCTGCCAGACATATTGGAGCTCCATTGTATGTTGTTTCTTTTCTCTTGGTGTTTTAGGATCCTTTCCTTTTTATTTTAAAACTTGAGACAGTGCGGGTTGCAGGGCAAGGGAAGGGACGGCATTAGGACAAATACCTAATGCATGCAGGGCTTAAAAACTAGATGGCAGGTTGATAGGTGTGGCAAACCACCACAGCACATGTATACCTGTGTAACAAACCTGCACATTCTGCATGTGTATCCCAGAACTTTAAAAGTTTTTTAAAAATGAATAACAGAAGAACTGAACAGAAGAAAAGAAAATTGAGACAGGGTCTCGCTGTGTTGCCCACTGGTCTTGAACCCCTGAACTCAAGCAATCCTCCTACCTTGGCCTTTCAAAATGCTCAGATAATAGCTGTGAGCCACCACACCTGGCTGGATCCTTTCTGTAACATTGGCTTTGAGGAGTCTGATTATTAAATGCCTGGAGGCAGTCATCTTTGGGTTAAATTTGCTTGGTGTTCTATAACCTTCTTGTACTTGAGTATTGATCTCTTTCTCTGGGTTTGGGAAGTTCTCTGTTTTGAACTTCTATAAGAAGTTTGAAGAAACTTCTATACATATCTCTCTGTCTCCTCTTTCAGACCAATAACCCTTAGGTTCACCCTTTTGAGGTTATTTTCTAGATCTTTTAGACATGTTTCATTGTCTTTCATTCTTTTTTCTTTTGTCTCCTCTGTCTATGTATTTTTAAGTAGCCTGTTTTTAAGCTCACTAATTCTTTCTTCTGCTTGATCAATTCTGCTATTAAGAGACAGATGGATTCCTCAGTAGGCTAACTGCATTTTTCAACTTGAGAATTTCTACTTGATTCTTTTTAATTACGTCAATTTCTTTGTTACATTTACCTGATAGAATTCTGAATTTTTTTCTCCGTGTTATGTTGAATTTCTTTGAGTTTCCTCAAAACAGCTATTTTGAATTCTCTGTCTAAAAAGTTACATACCTCTGTCTCTCTGGGATTAGTCCCTGGTGCCTTATTTCATTCGTTTGGTGATGTCATGTTTTCTTGGATGGTCTTGATGGTTGTGAATGTTCACCAGTGCACTGGGCATTGAAGAGTTAGGTATTTATTGTAGTCTTCCCAGTCTAGGCTTGTTTGTGCCCATCCTTCTTGGGAAGACTTTCTAATTATTCAAAGAGATTTGGGTGTTGTGATACTATGTTTTTGGTCACTGTAGCCATATTTGCATTAAGGGGCACCCCAAGCCCAGTAATGCTGTGGTTCTTGTAAATGCATTATCACCTTGGTGGTCTTGGCTAAAATCCAGAAGAATTATCTTGGATTACCATGCAGAAACTCTTGTTCTCTTCCCTTACTTTCTCCCAAACAGAGTCTCTTTGTGCTGAGCCATCTGAGGCTGGGGGTGTAGTGACACAAGCACCCTGTGGCCACCACCCCGGGACTGTGCTAGGTCAGGCCTGATCTGATGAGAACTCACTCACTATTGTGAGGATAGTAAAGGGGATGGCACTAAACCATTGATGAGAAATCTGCTCCCATAATCCAATCACCTCCCACCAGGCTCCACCTCTAACATTGAAGATTACAATTGAACATCAGATTTGGGTGGGAACACAGATCCAAACCATATCAAAGTATAGCATACATACAGAAAAATATACAAATCTCAAGTGTACATCTTGATGAATTAGCACAAAGGGAGCACACCAAATTATTCACTTCCATGATACTTGAGAAATATAATGTTACTAGCACCTCAAAACTTTATTGTATCTCCTCCTAATCATCTCCTACCCTCCCTTCTCCCCAAAAGCAATTTCTATTCTGACTTTTAACATCCTTATTTTTGAACTGTAAGTGGAATTATATAGTATATACTATTTTATTCAACATTATGTTTGTACAGTTACATATAAGAGTAATTCATTCATTTTCATTGTTGTTTAGCATTTTATTATATGAATATGTCACAATTTATTTATCCATTCTACTGCTGATGTACAATTTTTTTTTTTGCTTCCAGTTTGAGA
This sequence comes from Cheracebus regulus, assembly GCA_963574635.1. Classification (NCBI taxonomy): domain Eukaryota; kingdom Metazoa; phylum Chordata; class Mammalia; order Primates; family Pitheciidae; genus Cheracebus; species Cheracebus regulus. The sequence continues at coordinate 7,884 of CAUYQU010036935.1, forward strand.
TTATTATAAATGATGCCACTTTGAACTTTCAAATACATGACTTTTGGTGAACATATATATGTTTCTCTTGAGTATATATCTAGGAGTGGAATTTCTGGGTCATCCGGAAATGCACATATTCAGCTTTACCAGATCCTGCCAAACAGTTTTCTATAGTGCTTGTACCAATTTACACTGCCACCAGCTGTGTCTGGGAGTTTCAGTTTCTCCAGATCCTTATCATCTCTTGGCATTGTGAATCTTTTAAATTTTATCTTTTCTGGTAGGCCTATATTAGTATCTCATTGTGATTTTAAGTATTTATATTTCTGAGATTTCAAGTGAGTTTGCAAACCTTTTCATTGGTTGGCAATTTATTAATAGTTATACTTTCCTGTAAAATGCTTGTTCAGGTCCCTTGCTGATTTGTCTATTGGGTTGTCTGCCTCCTGTTGATTTATAGAACTTTTTTTTCCTTTTTTTGAGATAGAGTCTCACTGTGTCGCCCAGGCCTGAAGGCAGTGGCATGATCTCAGCTCACTGCAACCTCTGCCTCCCAGTTCAAGCAATTCTCCTCTGCCTCAGCCTCTCAAGAAGCTGGGATTACAGGAGCCCACCACCACGTATGGCTAATTTTTGTATTTTTAGTAGAGATGGGGTTTCACCATCTTGGCCAAGCTGGTCTTGAACTCCTTCCTTTGTGATCCACCTGCCTTGGCCTCCCAAAGTGCTGGGATTACAAGCGTAAGCTACCGCACCCAGCCAATCTTTTTTTTCTTCTTAAGAAAAGACTGCACTCCACCCAGGCTGTGTGCAGTGGTGTAATCATAGCTCACTGCAGAGCTCCTGGGCTCAAGCAATCCCGCCACTTCAGCCTCCAAAATGGCTAAGACTACAGGCACAGGCCACTATGCCCTGCTAACTTTTTAATTTTTTGTAGAGACAGAGTCTTGCTGTGTTGCCCAGGCTTGTCTTGAACTCCTGGGCTCAAACAATCACCCCACCACCACCTTCCAAAGCACTGGGATCATAGGTGTGAGCCACTACATCCTGAAGAACTTTATATATTCTGAATACAACCGCTTTGTTGGCTAAATCTTTTGTATATATATTTTCCCCTTCTGTGACTTGTCTTTATAGTCTATTAAAGGTTTCTCTTGATAAATAAAAGATCTTGATTTTAATGTAGTCCAGTGTGTCAATCTTTCCTTATGGTTAGTGCTTCTTGTGTCCTTTTTAAGAAATTTTTCCTAACCTCCAGGTAATGAAGTAGGCTTCTCTTATATTCTAGAAGCAACACCCTAAAGCAACAGGATGGGCACACTCCCAAAACTTGGTTTGAATATCAAGACTGATGATGCCACACACAATTAGAGGATATAAAATGGTTTATTACTTACACACCTGAGGTCTCCAGGGAGCAGGGCATGCCTCCCAAGCTGCCAAAATGGCTTTAGTGAGCAAAGAAAGAAGACTGACTCATAGTTTTTAATGTTTTCTTAGTAGATATTCTTTATTAGATTTCATCCGTTCCTTGAGACAAGTTTTTTAATATTATCAAAATATTTTTCTACATCTATCAATATGATCGTATAATTTTTATTCCTAATTCTCTTAATGTGAACTGTGTTGGTTGCCTTTTCAATCTTAAACTTGCCTTGTACTCCTGAAATAAACCCAAGTCAGTCATAGTGTATTGCTGTTTTTATATACCACTGGATTTCATTTGGTAATCTTTTGTTTAGGTCGCTAATATCTATGTTCATAAATGAGACTAGCTTGTACTTTTTCTTTCTCTTACTATAGTTGCCAGGCTTTGGTATCTCATGGCTGGTAGCTAACTTAGAGGCACTGGCAATCCCAGATCACCATAGTTCAAGCAGAGACTGAGGGGACTCAAAGTAGATTCAATCCCTGTGAGGGCTTGTCTATTTCCAGTTCATACTTACTGCTATGGTACAGCTCTTCAGGGTTGACCAAAAGCCTGTGGTTCTTACTAGAACCACTCCTTCTCATCAAGCAAATTCCAGCTTATTGTTCCCTTTAATCTATAAATCTCTCAAATGTTCTGCTTCGTTTTTCAGCCTGTTAGCCCTTGTCATCGACAATCACCTTAAGAGGAAGAACAGCCCCAAATGTCAGGCCCGCCTCAGTAAGCTTCTCCTCTCACTTGAATCTTGGCCCCATAATTCCTCAGTGCTTTGATAGTTTTACCAAAGGTTTTGGTAATTTTTGATAGTTTTATCAAACTTTTGTTGAGGTTTTACAATGCCTTTAAACATTAGTTTAAAATATTTTGACAACATTTTCTAGTTGTTCTTGGCAGAAGAAATGGTCTGAATCAACTTAATCTATCATTGGATTGAAATCACTCAAGTGTTTACTTTCGAAATGCTTTTTTAAACTATAGAAGTATAGTGCATCTTCATTATTTGTTAGGGAAGGTAAAGTTGTGAGTGTATTTTTCCATTTTCAGAATTCTGAATGGTAACAAATAGTGCTATCAGTTTGGGACATTTCTGGCCTTTTTTTTTTTTTTTCATGGACACATTTTTACATGGTTATATACTCAGTGCTCAAATAATTTCACATGCTGTTTTTTTCCTTTAAAGTTATTCCCATCAGTATTTTACCTACCTACTACTTATTGTAAATATTATTTCTTCTTGGAAAGCTAGTAAATTCCTCCCCCAACCCTTTTTTTCATTCTCCTAAGAGAATACCTACAGCTACTTCTCACACGCCAGTGAAGCAGCTAGCCTATAAAGTGAAGCTGACTGAGGGATGGAAAATCAAGTAGCCCACTCTGTTGGTCCTCTTGACCATGGCTCATGAAGCTTGGCCAGTGTAGCTGTGGATCCAAGAAGCCAGTATAGAGAAGCAAGAATGGGGAAGCTGATCAGAATTAACAATACTCCAGCTGTGGGGACCTGATGTTCAGCCTATTTCAGCACTTTGCTGACCTCTGCTCTGAGTCTTGGAGGACAGTCTGCCAGCTGGCTTCTCCTTGCTCTAATACCTCCTCTGCTCCTCTGTCCTCAGTGCACCCCTGTGTTCCTTTAGCATCCATCCCGGCAAAGATACCAGCTTCTGCCCAAGGCTTCTACTTAGGAAATGACATTGTCTTTTCTGATTCTGTGCTAAAATATTTCTGTCAAGCTGTAACTAACCCCTGGCTTCCTGTTTAACACCTGTCTGGCTGGTAGAGCAGATGATTAATGAGTATGTCATGGACCTGGATTTTTTTTTTTTTTTATCTTGCCAAGTCATGACAGATATCTCCGCCTCCATGCACTTGGAATGTTTCTGTATTAAAGATTATCTGATTTTGGCAGGACTCGTTCTTTAGAGCGGCAGCACCCAACCTTTTTTATGCCCTGATACACTTCACAAATGATATTTGAGTGTCCAGTGTTACCCAGTGCACAATTTCTAGCATATGTGCTGTAACTCTACCCCTTTCTCTCACACAGCAAAGCACTGTAGAATGGAAGTAAAAGTAGTATATTACAGAGATACATTTAAGTTGTCTTTATTCCTTCATTAGGTAAAACATTAAAATGTTTGGCACAATATTTAGTGACAAATCAACAAGGTTGAAAACCACTGCTCTGGAGAAAAGTGGTGAGTCTCTTCCTCATCAGAAAGCAATTACTAGGCACCTTCTGAGTGTGTAGCACTGAGCCAGGTTGCAACCTACTTTGTGGTTGATCATAAGCAAGCTAATTTTGTTATAGTTTTTATCCCAAATTTGAACTTACAGCTCTATGATTTTGTGCATTACATCTTTCTCACTCTTACAAATAGGCAGTTTATTGATTTTTCAAAATTCCAAGCCTATTTATTCTCCAGTGAAGCCACTGATATCCAATTGAGCTTTGCTCTCCACTGACTACCATCCATGGTCCATCATTATCTTCAGCCCCTAATCTTGAGTACTTTTGCCAGTCTGGAATTACAATTGCTTGGGAGAAATAGGGTAGTATGGTTTGAACATGCCTTCCAAAATTTGTATGTTGGAAACCTGATTTCCAGTGCAAAGATATTAAGAGATGAGGAGAGGTGATTGGATCATGAGAGCAGAGCCCTCATGAAAGGATTAATGTCATTATCAAAGGAGCAGGTTAGTTATCATGAGAGTAAGTTGTTATAAAGTGATTTCAGCCCCTAGTGCCTTACTCTATCTCATGCACTCACTTCTGACTTCTAACTTCCACCATGGGACGACTCACCAGATGCCAGCATCATGTGCTTGGGCTTCCCAGCCTTCAGAACTGTGAACTGAATAAATCTCTGTTCACTATAAATTAGCCATTCTCAAGTATTCTGTTATAGCAGCAAAAAACCAGACTAAGACATAGGGAAAGGGTGAGGAAGGGACCAACCATTTCCAAAAGGAGAAAATGGTACTAGTATTAGACACCTATAAAGGACCCATATGGTAATTAAATTTTTTGCAGAAACTCAAGGAGAGCTGAAAATATAAAAGTGACACTCTTAGGATATTGGAGGCATGCTCCCTGAAATTATAATGATGGCTAATATTATGAATCCTTCCCAAAATCCCAGGTAGTTAAAATGATTATTGGTCCTCATATTTTCAAGAGATAGGTGTAAGTGAATTAGAAATAGTTAAATAGCCTAATAGTCTCTTCTGCTGGAAAGGACCTCTCCTACTATCTGGAGAATTCTGTTTCAGAGAATATGAGACTATCTCATATTCACTTCTCCTATTTTCTGGAGAAATGAATATAAACTTTAGGGTTTACTATGGTTGTAAATAATCCTCTGAAATAGAAGAAGACTTTTTAGAGGAGTTAACCCTTTCTGTGTTTGAAGTCCAACTTTTCTATATTAAATTGTGTCCCCTTTCAGCGAAAAAACTGGTGCTCACCTAAAGGTGCTTTGTAGAGTTTACTACTTTGTCAAATTGTAACACTATGTATCAGGTAGGATAGGATTAAAGTGTTTCTAAAAGACATGATTTTTTATAAAGGAAAAGCCTTTATACAGCATTTATATCTAGAAATAAAAGGTCTTTGAGTATATAGGGCATGCTTGTACTAGGGTTTGGGGAAAATGTACAAGTGAGAGAAGATACTATTACTGAAACTATTTATTGCAGGCTGCTTTTAACTACAGTGTTGTTGCAAGCCACAATGTGAGATAGTAAACATTTTAGACTGGCAGGCATCTGTTCCAAATATCCAACTCTGCCATTGCAGTGAGAAAGCAGCCACAGACGATACATCAACAAATGGGTATGACTGTGTTCCAATAAAACTTTATTTACAAAAACCAGGCAGTTCAATACCTGAACTATACTACATTTTCATGAAACATGACTTTATTATAGGTAATTGTCATGTTAAAGTGTGACTATTTTAAAATGCAAGTGTTTAACGCAAAGTTGTATAAATAAAGTGCATAATTTTTCATGCTGTTAAAAAAAAAAAAGAGGCCAGGCATGGTGGTGCACGTCTGTAATCCCAGCAGTTTGGGAGGATGAGGAAGGAGAATCTCTTGAGCCCAGGAGACTGAAACCAGCCTGGGCAACATGGGGAGACTCTGTCTCTATAAAAGAAATTAATAGGGAGAATCCAAGATGGCTAAATAGGAACAGCTCCAAAGTGCAATTCCCAGCAAGAACAACACAGAGGGTGTGCTCGCTGCATTTCCAAACAAGTTTTCAGTGCCCACAGACCAGGAGATTCCCGTGCTGAAAAGCGCCACAAGTTTTCAGCAAGGCTGGTACTGTGGGTTGGCACACAGAAACTCACACAAATCTGGGTGGCCATTTCAACTGGCACCTGGAATGCCTGGGAGACAGAGCCACCCATTCAACTGAAAGGGAGGGGGCTGAGACAGGGAGCCAGGCAATCTGGCTTGATGGGTACCACCCCCACAAAATAAGCAATCTGAAATGCTCTGGATTGAGTTTCACAGCAAGCACAGATGTACCAGGGACAGTCCAGCTCAGTGGGTGAAACGGCATCCACCACTACTGAGGCAGTCTGCCAATACCAAGGCAGTTCACACAGCAGCTGAGCAGAGCCTGTGGCAGCTCAGCAACACCTCTGCTGGCAGACTGTGACTAGACTACTCCGTGCAGGGCAGGGCATCTCTGAAAAAAGGCAGCAGCATGTCAAGAACTTATAAATAAAGCTGACCTTCCTAGGTCAGAGCACCTGGGAAAAGAGGTAGTTATGAGTTCCGCTACAGTAGACTTACAGGTACCTGCCCAGCAGCTCTGCATGGAACAGCAGAGCTCCTAGTACAGCACTTGAGCTCCTATAAGGGACAGATTGTCTTATCAAGCAGCTCCCTGACACCTGTATATCCAAAGAGACACTTTATAAAGGAGAGGTCAGGCCCACATCTGGCGGGTACCCTTCTGGGATGAAAATAACAGAAGAAAAAACCAGCAGCAACCCTTACTGTTCTGCAGCCCCTGCAGGTGATCCCCAGGCAAGCAGAATCTGGAGTGGACCTCCAGCAGTCCTGCAGCAGAGGGGCCTGACTGTTAGAAGGAAAATTAAGAAACAGAAAGAAATAGCTTCAACATCAACAAAAAGGACATCCACTCAGAGACCCCATGAGAAAGTCACCAACTACAAAGACCACAGGTAGATAAAGCCACTGAGATGGGAAGACACCAGCACAAAAAGGATGAAAACACCAAAAACTCAAAGAGCTCTCCTCCTCCAAGGGATCACAACTCCTCACAAGCTAGGAATCAAAGATGGATGGAGAATGAATCTGATGAATTGACAGAAACAGGCTTCAGAAGGTGGGTAATAACAAACTTCTCAGAGCTAAAAGAACACGTGCTAATCCAATGCAAAGAAACTAAGAACCTAGAAAAAAGGTTAGATGAGACACTAACTAGAACAAATAGCTTAGAGAAGAATATAAACAACTTGATGGAGCTGAAAAACACAGCATGAGAACTTCATGAAGCATATACAAGTTTCAATAGCTGAATCGACCAAGCAGAAGAAAGGATATCAGAGATTGAAGATCAACTCAATGAAGTAAAATGAGAGAGCAAGAATAGAGAAAAAAGAGTGAAAAGAAATGAACAAAGCCTCCAAGAAATATGGGATTATGTGAAAAAACCTAATCTACGTTTGATAGGTGTACCCGAATGTGACGGAGAGAATGAATCCAAGCTGGGAAATACTCTTCAGGATATTATCCAGGAGAACTTCCCCAGCCTAGCATGGCAGGCCACCATACAAGTCCAGGAAATACAGAGAACACCACAAAGATATTCCTCAAGAAGAGCAACCCCAAGGTACATAATCTTCAGATTCACCAGGGTTGAAATGAAGGAAAAAATACTAAGTGCAGCCAGAGAGAAAGGTCAGGTTACCCACAAAGGGAAGCCCAACAGACTCACAGCAGATCTCCCTGCAGAAACCCTGCAAGTCGGAAGAGTGGGGGCGAATATTCAACATCCTTAAAGAACTTTCAACCTAGAATTTCATATCCAGGGAAACTAAGCTTCATAAGTGAAGGCAAAATAAAATCCTTTACAGACAAGCAATTGCTGAGTGATTTCATCACTACCAGGCCTGTCTTACAAGAGCTCCTGAAAGAAGCACTAAACAAGGAAAGGAACAATCAGTACCAGCCACTCCAAAAATGAACCAAATGGTAAAGACCATTGACATAATGAAGAAAATGCATCAACTAACGGGCAAAACATCCAGCTAGCATCAAAATGGCAGGACCAAATTCACACATAACAATATTAACCTTAAATGTAAATGGGCTAAATGCCCCAATCAGAAGACTCAGACTGGCAAATTGGATAAAAAGTCAAGACCCATCGGTGTGCTGTATTCAGGAAACCTATCTCACATGCAAGGACACACATAGGCTAAAAATAAAGGGATAGAGGAAGATTTATCAAGCAAATAGAAAGTGAAAAAAAAAACAGGAGTTGCAATCCTAGTCTCTGATAAAATGAACTTTAAACCAACAAAGATCAAAAGAGACAAAGAAGGGCATTACATAATGGTAAAAGAGTCAATGCATCAAGAAGAGCTAATGATCCTAAATATATATGCACCCAATACAGGAGCACCCAGATACATAAAGCAAGCTCTTAATGACCTACAAAGAGACTTAGACTCCCACACAATAATAGTGGGAGACTTTAACACTCCACTGTCAATATTAGACAGATCAACGAGACAGAAAATTAACAAGGATATCCAGGACTTGAACTCACATCTGGACCAAGCAGACCTAATAGACATCTACAGAAATCT
>CAUYQU010036938.1:0-22457 GCA_963574635.1 Cheracebus regulus
AAGAGCACTCACCTGTTGCTTCTTCATCAAAGCAAGCAAAAGCATTTCTGATGACATCTTCAGGATCTGTGCCATTTAACTTCTCACCAAACATGGTGAGGAACATGGTGAAATTGATGGGGCCTGGAGCCTCATTCATCATGGCATCAAGGTATGCATCAGTGGGATTCTTCCCTGTAAGAATTCATATTTTAACATTTAAAGACAAAAACACTAATTTCAATTGGGTTATTTCACCACTGTTATGCTCCCAACATATTTTTTAAATTTACATCATTTGAAACTAAGTTTTCAATTAATTTTAAGAACATTTTTAAAAGATTACTTTTGACAACATAAAAAATATTGTAAAAATGTATTCCAGGGTTACAGTGAAGGTTATTTATTCATTTATGTGAACTTTCTCTTATTTTTCATTAAAAACAAAACAAAAACCTGGCACCACGCAGTGTCGTATTATTACATTTTAATTTTTTTTGGACTACAGGTATGTGCCACCACACCCAGCTAATTTTTTTTGTACAGACTGGGCTTCGCCATGTTGCCCAGGCTAGTCTTGAACTCCTGAGCTCAAGTGAGCCCCCTGCCTTGGTCTCCCAAAGTGCTGGGATTACAGGCGTGCATCACCGAGCCTGGCCTACACCCTGAATGCTGGTAACATCAACGGTCCATCAGGGGAGTCAGTTCAATACCAGTCATTCAAAACAATCTAAATACATTTCCAATTGTGGTACAGATGCCAATGAGTTGGTATGCTTCAAAGTTGTATTTATAAGTTGGCCATTTAAGTTTAAACTATTAGCATGGTTTTGAATTAGGAGCTTATTTGAAGAGATCTAATACCAATGAACTGTGGTCTTGTTTGGTATTGTTTGGTATTGTTTGTAATGGGAAATCTTAATCTCCACTCCAAGTGTGCACATTTCTTTTAGTGCAGTGGTGAGAGAACTCCCTTGATCTTTCCGTAAGAGCTGGAAGAAATCTCTCTGGAATGGCCAGACACGGTGGGATTGTTTTTGAGGCCCCATGGTGTGGGGAAAGCAGCACTGAACCAAGGGTCTGAAATACTGGGTTTGAATCCCAGTTCTACCACTGGTTGGGTGATACAGGAGGAAGTGGCAGAACTGGCATTCAAACCCAGTATTCCAGATCCTTCGTTCAGTGCTGCCCTATTTAGAATTTACTTCTTTTTTTAAAAAAATCTAAGATTGACTTGTTAAAGTTGGTATCTCAAAGGTATCTTACAATATTAAGTTTGTATGATTTTATATGAAAAGAACATCTATTTGTCAGATATTCATATGTAAGGAAGCATCTCAAAATTATACCTAACTAAGTCAAAGCTAGAATGACAATCAAAGCTACAATTATAGTTCCTATGTAAGATTTAATCCTGGGAATTTGGGTAAAATTTAAACATCATGTTGGCATCTATTTCACTGCATTGAAGTCCTACCTGATGGCACCTACCGAACTAGCCCAAAATTAAACACAAGATTCACTGAATAAATGAAAGTAGCTACAAAGATCTACTTTCCTACCTCCAGATTTAACCCAACTCACTTGCAGCATTTTTTGGGGGGGGAGAAAAACTGTAAATGAAAGGTGTGAAGAGAACTCTAGGGTACAAAAAGTAACAGGGATGTAAAATGAATTGCTTTAGGCAAAGCACTTATGGACCTGCAAAAGACATCCAATGTGATCTGTTCATTTGAAAGGTAAATATACATCTTTTTAAAATTCCTATTTATTTAAATTGTTATGGGTACACAGTAGGTGTATATATTTATGGGGTATATGAGATACTTTGATACAAGTATATAATGCATAATAATCACGTCAAGGTAAATGGCACGGCTATCCCTTCAAGCATTTATCATTTCTTTGTGTTACCAACATTCCAATTACACTGAGTTATTTAAAAATGTACAATAATTATTGACTGCAGTCACCTTGTTGTTCTATCAAATAGAACATTTTATTCATTCTATCTAACTATACTTTTGTATCCGTTAACCATTCCCACTCTTCTCCCCACCCTTCCCAGTCTCTGATAACTATCCTTCTACTTTCTATGTCCATGAGTTCAATTATTTTAACTTCTAGCTCCCACAAATGTGTGAGAACATGTGAGGTTTGTCTTTCTGTGCCTGGCTTATTTCACTCAACATCATGTCTTCCAGTTCCATCCATGCTGTTGCAATGACAGGATCTCATTTTTTATGGCCGAACAGTATTCTGTTGTACACAGTACCGTATTTTCAAAATCCATTCATCTGGTGATGTACACTTATGGTGCTTCCAAATCTTGGCTACTGTGAATAGTGCTGCAGTAAACATGCGAGTGCAGATATCTCTTCCATAATACAACTAATTTCCTTTATTTTTGGGTATACACCTAGCAGTGGGATTGCTGGATTATATGGGAGCTCTATTTTTCATTATTTGAAGAACCTCCATACTGTCCTCCACAGTGGCTGTACTTACATTCCTACCGATAGTGTATGAAGGTAACCCTGAAAGGTAAATACATATGTTAAAGCAAACTAAATATGGCCTGAGAAAGACTCTGTACTTCTGCATTTGAGTCTCTGTGGATGAGCTGTAACGTAGCTTAATAGTGAGACAAGACTGGGGCCGGGTGGGGTGGCTCACGCCTCTAATCCCAGCCCTTTGGGAGGCTGAGGCGGGTAGATCGCGAGGTCAAGAGATTGAGACCATCCAGGTCAACATGGTGAAACCCCATCTCTACTAAAAATGCAAAAATTAGCTGAGTGTGGTGGCATTCGCCTGTAGTCCCAGCTACTTGGGAGGCTGAGGCAGGAGAATCACTTCAACCCAGGAGGCGGAAGTTGCAGTGAGCCGAGATTGCGCCATTGCACTCCGGCCTAGGTCACAAGAGCCAAACTCCGTCTCAAAAAAAAAAAAAAATAGACAAGACTGAAAACCTAACTTAGGAGTATGAGACTGTAACAACTGCTAAGTCTTGGCCAATTCCAGCAGTCATACTTCAACCATTCATACACTGCTGAGTGTTCAAACTGTGTTCAAACAAGGCATATGCAGAGCTGTAATCAATCCAGCCATTCAATACCTCACTTCCAATTTCTGTACGTCATTTCCCTTTTTTTTGTCTATAAATCTTCTACCACATGGCTGCACTGGAGTCTCTGTGAATCTGCTGTGATTCTGGTGGCTAACTGATTTGCAAATTGTTCATTGCTGAATTAAACTCACTTAAATTTAATTTGGCTGAAGTTGTTCTTTTAACACATATCTTTAAAGGCATGGGTTTCTGTAAAACAGAAGGCCTCAAAGATAACCTCTGACTCTACCACCACTTGTCCATTCAACCAAATAGTTATTGATCATCTCTCAAGTTATAGACTTGAGAGTTGAATCTTTGGAAGACAGCTAAGTTCCTCAATTTTCCTTAGTGGCCTTCTTCAGTACTGACTTGTCCAAGAATATACTCAGACATTCTGGATGTGAAAAACACTAGGTTATAATCTAACTGCAAGTCAACAAATCAGATTAAAATCTGATTCTACTCTCACCCTGGATAAACAAAAGTTGCAAAATGTTAATGATTAGTGAATGTAGCTAAAGATGTATAGGAGTTCACTACAGTGTTCCTTCCATTTTTTTGTAGGCTTGGAATTTTTCAAAATCCTGTGTTGGACAGGAATAGGTACACAGCTAAACTTTACTTTCAATGTGTTAGGAGAAATAATAAAAATCAAAAGGTAGAAGAATAAAAGCTAGCTAATCATTTTGTGGATATTAAAAGAAAAAAAAATAAGTCAGGAGAACAGAGTGTAAAGCCTCACTGCAGGCCATCCCTGACCCGCTCCCAGCCCACCTCACCCCCACTGCTTTGGCCTATCAAGGTCTCCTTCGCCTGCAGTTCTGTTGACTCCCAACTGTAAAATAACTGTTGCCCCTGGGCAGAACATGTAGGACATTTCCTCCTGTCCTTCTTAAGATCAAAATAAACAATAACAAATTCATACAAGGAATATTAACACCCATATACCAACAGTAACAAAGTTATTTGTGCTTGCTTTAAATCTTGCATCTTTACATTTCCTTTAATTATTTTTTTAAAAAAATTACACGGCCAGGCATGGTGGCTCACGCCTGTAATCCCAGCTCTTTGGGAGGCAGAGGCGGGCGGATCACGAGGTCAGGAGTTCAAGACCAGCCTGGCCAATATGGTGAAACCCCCGTCTCTACTAAAAATACCAGAAAAAAAAATTAGCTGGGTGTGGTGGCACGCACCTGTAGTCTCAGTTAGGAGGCTGAGGCAGGAGAATCGCTTGAACACAGAAGCAGAGGTTGCAGTGAGCTAAGACTGTGCTACTGCACTCCAGCCTGGGCAACAGAGCGAGTGAGACTCCATCTCAAAAAAAACAAAACAAAATCATATAAAATATTGTGAAAGTCTTCTTCCTTGTGTTTCCTTTTCTAGTCACACTGTCCCTCCTCCCCAGAGATAACCATTATTACTTACTGTCACTTCTTGTTTATAACCTGTACTATTAAGTATACTATTAGCTACACTTGTTTGAAATTCTGGTATTTTGCTGCCTAGCCATGCCCTGGCTTTCCATCTAGAGACCTAAAATATTTAGCTAACAGGAACGTCGGCCTACCTGGGCACAGCATCTACCAGGTCCCCAACCTTATAGGCTTATCCCTGTATGACTGGCCAAGCCCCAAAATGGCACCTCTCACACCCAGAAATCTCTCCAGAGGCCTTTTGAGACAAGGAGAGAAATATCTGTATATCACAGAAAAAATGATTCATAAAAAGACAAATTATATTTGGGAAAATGCAAATAAAGAATATAAAGTCTACCTAGAGAAGCGAGCATATCATGCAAATCTTCCTTGTCAATAAAACCATCTCTGTTCTGATCAATCATGTTGAAGGCCTCTTTGAACTCCTGAATCTGTGATTGGTCAAACATAGCAAACACATTGGATGTTGCACGCTGAGGGCGCTTCTTGGTGGTCTTGGTCTTTGCCTTTTTGCTCGACATGGTGGTGGTTTAATTCTGGAGTTGAAAAAAAGCACAAAAATATAAAACCAAAAAGAATGCAAAAAACATAAAGCAAAAACAGAATACCTAACACCTAAAGTTAGTAGGTAAAAATATCAATATAGAATTATTACTTCAATTGCATGGCAATAAGCACACACCGAAACTTTATTTTCAATGTGACAATTAACTGAGTAGGAAAAAAAAGCAGTTTTTGAAACATGAAAGAACAGAATTAGCCAGGTGCCAGTGGCTCATGCCTACAACCCAACACCTTGGGAGGCCAAGGTGGGAGGATCACTTGAGACTAGGAGTTCAAGACTTGCCTGGGCAACACAGTGAGATCCCCATCTCTAAAAAAGAAAGAAACAGAATAGAAATTATTGATGTACTTTTTCCTAAATTGCAGGGGACTAATTTTTATGAAGTGAGAATTTAAAATATCTAACAATAGCTAGCATCTGTGGAGTACTTACTCTAGCCAAGCACTTTATGAAGGCATAGGGTTTCCCCAAAGAGAAAGTCTCCAAAGTTGATCTCTTACTCTGACAAAGACTGTCCCCATTTAATCCTCACAATAGTTGCCTATGGCAGATATTGTTATTATTTCCATTTTACTATCAGTATAACATAACCTCTCTGAGCCTCAGTTTTTCCATCAGTAAAACATGATACCTACTTCAATGCAAGGTAACAACTAAATGAGTTAACATGTAAAAAGACTAGTCATGTTCAAAAAGGTCTCATCTTTAAAAATATCAAAACTACCCTTTCATCTTTTAGCCCTTCTAGCTATCCCTCCATTTCCCCTTTCCCTTGACAAAATTTTCAGAATACCAGTCTAATACTGAACTCTCTCCATTTCCCCTTCTGTTTTTTATTTTAGAGATGGGGATTCTCACTATACTGCCCAGTCTGGTCTTGAACTCTGGGGCTCAAGAGATCCTCCCAAACTGCTGGGAATACAGACATGAGCCACTGTGTGCAGCCCCTTTTCTCTTCTTCCCAAGCACTCCTTGATTTTCTGTAATATGGCTTTGGTGGTAGCCTCCAACACTTGAAATCCACCAATAATTTAAATATCAAGCAGAACAGACACTTTTTATTTCTTTTTTTAAATTTGCAGTTTTAAATAATAAATAAAACACAAAAATACCATCAGCTCTTGAGTTAGGAAGTCCTGAGTTCAAATCTCAGCTCCACCATTACTAGCTACATATCACCTCTAAAAACCTACACATCTGTAACCCTAACAGCTTTCAGTGAGTTCTGTGAGTCTTAGCAACTAATCAAACCCAAGGGTGGTCTTAGTACATCCAAACTTGAAACTGTTGTCTGAAATGATTGTCTTGCAGACTGTTCCACAACTTCCCGCAATGTGAAAACAAATGACTAGACATGCCAATGGCCAAGCAAGGGGATTTGGGACCTGCGTCTCCAGGACTTCCGGTATTGGGATTTTTATACATTTATTGTCTACTTCTATTTCTTCAAGCTAAAGAACACCCACAGAGTGTTTTGAAGCTTGGCTTAGTGGTATAGTTTTGAAGTACACCAGCCTTACAGAGCACTTACTCTAACATTCCAACCCCTAACCCTCCCCATATACAAGTCCTGAATAAAGGTTAATTTTCTTCTCTTCCCTGTAATTTAGTTTGTTGTTTGGCCTTGGTTATATCGAAGATTAAATCAGAGACAGAATGTAGTCCACTAACAAGGCATTTGATTATGTTTTCATTCTTCAAATACCAAAACTTAGATTAAGGTTCATTCTCACGCTAAAAATTTTGACTCAATTTCTTGAAGATTAGTCAAGGAAGTCTGAAGGCAAAAATTATTAGTTCTTTCCATCAGCAAGTCATTTTGTAATCGAGTTATTTAGAAAAAGTTCCCAAAGAGTTAAATATTTATTTTTAAAAAATAATCAGGTTGGTGCAGTAGCTCACGCCTGTAATCTCAACATGCTGGGAGGCTGAGGCTGGAAGACTGCTTGAGACCAGGAGGAGTTTGAGACAGGCCTGAGCAACAAAGTGAGATCTTGTCACTACAAAAAAAAAAAAAAAAAAAATTAGCCAGGTGTGGTGGCACATGCCTGTGGGCCTAGCTACTACTCGGGAGGTTGGGGTGGGAGGATCATTTGAGCCTAGGAGGTCGAGGATAGTAAACCATGATGGTACCCCTAACCTCAGCCTGGGTGACAAAAAGAGACCCTGTCTCAAAAAATCATATCAAATCAAATAAAAATCAGTCAATTGTATCATGCTACCTCTACAGCTAACCCAAAAGTATACTATATTTAAACATGTTTGAAGTTTAGTCCAAGTTCTCCAAGAAGCTGATACCAAGATGGGATTAAACACCCAAGAATTTTATTAGGGGAAATGCCTGTGAGAAAGAATAGGGAGTTCGCCTGATAAGGCTAGAAGAGCCATCACCATCTGATGGTGACCCCCAAGAGAAGGAAACAGAAAAGGCAAGCTGATGGAAGAGAACAAAAAACAATTCACTAACTGGTCCCAATCAAATACATTAGAGCAGATATAGGCTCAATGTAGTAATACTGTATTTTAAATTTTTGTTCATACTTCATTTAAAAACTGGCATATTTATATATGTATATGGTACCTATAAAAACTACACATACAATATCAGCTGAAAAGTGAAGCAAAGTTGTATCAAAATAATCAATCTGAAGGGAACTCTGGCCCCCAAAGAAATTACCACCCTCTCTCCTTCCCTTCTGAAGTAAGTATCTTGGCTTTCTCCACCTTCTCACTTCCCACTCACTTTTCAACCCACCACAATCTGGCTTTCTGTTCCTTGCTGCAACTGCTTTAATTGCCAAGTCTGGTCTAAATCTTCTTGAATCAGTCTACTGTATGACACTATTTTAACCCTCTTTTCTTTGGAGATTCAGCCACTGTTAGCCTGGTGCTTCATAACAGCAGAATGAACTGTCCCAGGTGGAAAGGGTCCCAACCTTGAAGAACTTACACTCTAATGAGGAAGCCTGCTAAGTATTATATTGGAAAGACTGATTATAAAATTGTGTATTTGACTTACTATAGCTCAGTTCTCCCATTTCTAAGACTTCCTCCTTCATTTTCTTCTTAGATGTTTATCTTCACTTAAATATTCTTGTTTCCAAGTATTCTGGCAGCACATGGTTTTAAGTTCTTTTCAGTCTTCATTTCTTGGATGACCTCATCAACTTTCACTGTTCTGACAACATCTACACCCCCCAAATCTGAACCTCCAGGCCTGACCTTTCCTTGAAGCCTTGGACTCAAATATCTAAATGCCTGTGAAAAGGCACCCATCTGGATATCTCACAGACATTCATAATCAAACTACTGAAAACTCAATTATCTCCCTGCTCCTGAACTCTCCCATCTTTCTGTTTCCAATCACCTACCCACAAGCCAGAAACCTAGGAGTCAACCTCCCAAATCCCTCTCCCTGATGATTGAGCAATATTTCTCAGAGTTGCTCATTTTCTTCATTCCTCTGCCACCACCCTAAACTGGATCCTTATTACCTCTCGAGTAAAATATTTCTATGGCCACCTCACTAGTCCCCTTGCCTTTTGGCTCTCTCAATACTACCCTTAGTTTTCTAGCCAGGGTTGTCTAAAACTTGAATATGACCTCAATATTCCACTTTTTAAAATCTTCTTTGGCTCTCTACTTCCTATAAAGTACCAAGTTCCTATGCATGGCACATGAGTCTTCCTTTCCCCACTCTAGAATGACCTTTCCAGCCTCCTCTCTAGCCATTCTCCGCTTGGTACTTTTCCTTCAGCAACACCAAACTGCAAATGTCCCCAAGGCACCATGACATTTCTAATCTTGTGTATCTTTGTTCTTGCTATTTTTCCAGCCCCAATTGCCCTGATCTACCTGTTTGCCTTAGGAACAGAGAGAAAATTAAAGGTCTACTCAACTTACAGCTACTATCATTTATTAAGTGACTCACGTGCCGGAAACATTATGTGCATTAAATGAAACATGCCCATCTGCCAAATGAAGAAACCAAAAGTCAGATATTAAATAACTTGCCCAAAGTCACCTAGTGGCAGAGCTAGGGTTCAAATCCCATTTGTTACAGGTTGTTCATCCTGTATTTTTTCTACTTCCTTCTAAATACGCTTCTAATTATTTTGAGTTTGACACAAATTTTTTTAAAACTTTCTATCCTACCAATATAATTTAATACTGATTTCTGAGTAGCTACATTCCTCTAAATTCAAATCCTAGACAAACTGAGTTTTCAAATAAAGCCAAACTATACAAGAGAAACCAATGTACAGAATGGAATCGCAGTGAGTAAATGACATGTGAATGGCAATCCCTGGAACTGTGCAGTGTAGTAGCCCAGGTTGGGTTTAGTCAAGTGGCAGCTATCAGTCATAGCTTTCATTTGAAACTTTGATCTAGGACTGTCAAATTTATTGTTTAACTTAAAAGCATTCAAAAACAAAAACAAAAATAAACAAAAAAAACAATCCAACCCTTAAAGTATAGACAGAAAATAGCCATACAGAACACAGCACAAAATGAATGTAATAACCCTCAATAGCAGTAAAAACACTTCTTCCTTCCTCTGCAACACTGTTACTCTGATATTGCTATAAATTTCTAATATAAAGTGAACTAAAGGATAGAATTAGGACTCAGAGGTTACATCAAAGGCAGGCATGTAGGAATTGATACAGCAGTCCCTCCTTATCTGAGGGGGATACATTCCAAGACCCCCAGTGGATGCCTGAAACCAGGGATAGTACCCAAGCCATATAGCCAGCCCTACATATCCACAGGTTCCACACTCACAGATCCAACTGAGAATCAATTGTTTATTTGAAAAAATACAAACAAAAAATACAAATAAAAATACAGTATAACAACTATTTACATGGCATTTGCATTATATATTATAAGCAATCTAGAGATGATTTAAAGTATTCAGGAGGATATGTGTAGGTTATATGCAAATACTACGCCATTTTACATAAAGGACTTGATCATCTGCAGATTCTGGTATCTGCAGGAGGGTCCTGGAACCAACCCTCTGCAGATACAGATGAATAACTATATATACTGTTTTTTTTTCCTTATATATACATATCTATGATAAAGTTCAATTTATAAATTAAGAACAGTAAGAGATTAACAACAATAACAAATGATAGAATATACTGTAACAAAAATTATGTGGATGAGGTCTCTCTCTGAAAATATCTCATTGTACTGTACTCACTTCTTTTCAGACCTCAGTTGACCACAGGTTACTGAAACCCAGAAAGCAAAACCATGGACCACAGAAAGCAGCATAATATAGGACTACTGTATTATGTATTACAGGTGGCTGTGGTATCAGCATACTTGGTTGATAATAAAAATGTCTGCAAAGTCACCTGCAGTACTGATATGCAAAGAGAAACATAGACACCATCATCTTTAATAAGTCGAAATTGTCTACGAACTTCAGCTTTATCAAAAGCTTGGGGAAAATGCTCACAGAGCACATTCTGTCAGCTACCTATGACTTCCTCAACATTGCTTTGAGGCTTCAAGTCAGCTAGAGGAAGTAAATATGGCTCTTAAAGCACTTATATCCGTTGGTTTCAATCTTGGCTGCAAAAAGTGATCCTGTAGCTTCAAGGTAATGGAATATCTGGGGGTGGAGCCAAGGCATCTGTATTTTCAAAAATGCACCAGGTGATTTCAATGCACACTGAAGGTTGAGAACCACTTAGAGTATTAAGTTAACCACTCAGATCACATTGGCTGTTTATGCATCTAGTTCCCCTTAGTTTTTCAATGTCTTCATTATGGTTTAATGGAGATGCTGGATAATAAAACTAATTCCAGTTGAATGACAGAACTAGTTACAGTTCTATATTTCACAAGTTGTATGACTGCAGGTCACTTTGGCTTTCCCAGGTCTCATTTTTCCTCATCCATAAAATAAGTGTTAGGTAGATCAGAAGTCATAACTTGGCAGCTACTAAACTACATGTAGTCTATACAGAGGTTCATTTAGTAATCCCCAGGCATGACCTTTAAAATGCCTCTGAAAAAATTGAATTAGTTTGCCAACATTTAAAAAAACTGAACATTTTACATAACCTAAATTTTGGATACTTTAAACAACTGTACAATAAGGAATCACCTGACCAGCATCCTGGAAATTCCTATAGGTAATAAGTGTTCAACAAGCAATCCCCTCTACTCCCTATATTTCCTTATCCCAGGAGGTATTAGTTTATCTGCCTGGCCCCTCAGAACACTTAAACTTGCTCCTCTGGTCATGGTGGTAGCCAGGTTCCAAGAAAGCCCTCAACAATTCTCATGCCCTTGTGCAGTCCTCTCCAACAATGAAAAGTGTTGACTTATGTAACCAGTAAGATATTGTGAAATGAGGGTGTTTGGTTTTGTCATAATAGACCTTTCAGCTTTTGCCCTGCTCTGTCTTGGATCACTCAACTGGCAGAAGCCAGGTCATGAAGACACTCACACAGCCCTACAGAGAGATCCATGTGGCAGGGAACTGAGGATTCTTGCTAATAGCCAGCACCAACTTGTCAGCTCTGTGTCTGATATTCGGGAGGCTGATCTTTCAGACAACTGCAGCCCCTGGATGCAACCTCATGAGAGACCCTGTGCCAGAACCACTCACCTAAGCTGCTCTGGCTCTGACCCTCAAAAATTGTTTATTGTTTCTAAGGTGCTAAGTTTTGGAGTAATTTGTTGTACACCAATAGAAAACTAATAAAATCACTGTCTCCTTGACCTCTTTAATGTTAAAATAGGGCAATGCCTTTGTTTCAGAATTACAGCCACAGTCCAAATTTCAAGGGACCACAATCAAGTTTGCATAGCATAGGGAAGTTTCTATTCTAAGCAGAAAAGTTTAACTCCTTCTACTCAGTGGCCATCCAAGTTCTGTAGGTTCATTTTACTGCAAGAGTCACCCTTCCTCAATCAACATTCCCATCATCACCATCCTATTCTTTTGGCTGAATTTCCCTGGCTCTAACCAGCAAAATACTTCCTGATTTGCTAGTTATTCTCACTTTCCAATTGGAGTCTCAAAGCTCTGTCCTTTTTCGTAAGTACTGACTGAAAAACTGGTAGCATAAAGGTGCCACTCAAAAATGAGGTAATTGGGAAGGGGAGGGAGGAGCTGGTTTTGTGAGCAAACGGATGATAAACAGCTCAAATTTTAGCTAGGCCACAGTAGAATGCTAGTAGAGAGGGCAGGACTCTGAGGGGGTCTTGTTTAGCAATGCTGATTTGTGAGCAGAAGCACAAGGTAAAGCCTTCAGAGTAGATGAACTCACACAGAAGAGCAGAGAGTAGTTCTTGGGCTAACCTAAGGTCATTTTTACCCCACTTCATCTTCACCAAGGTCTATCAGAATCTTTAGAAATTTCTCATGGATTCCCATGGTTATTACTGTAGTCAAGATGAATGTTGTAACTTGAAGACTCAAATGACTGGATACATAAGTAACAGTCTGAAAACAGCAGTCATTAACAGAATTTATTATATATCAAGATAAAATACTTCACAGAATTAACCTCATATACTTAATGATGTATCATTGTTTTTATGCTGCATATCTAGGCAAAAAAGATAGTTCCATAAATTATATGTATTTTTTAGGGAGCCACACTGAATTTTTTCAACTTTTCTTAACACCAGGGTAGCATTTTCCCTAGTACTCTATATGTATTTTACCACTTACCCCAAACATATTGTAACACTGACAGTTTCTCTATTATAGGCTTTATGATCATTCCAGTTGGCTGTGAACGTTCTATTCTCTGAGCTCCCACATAATTTTGTTTTACTGCAGTGAAATTTATATACATTCAAACGTAGAAACCTTAATTTTTTTTTTTTTGAGACAGAATCTCACTCTGTCACCCAGGCTGGAGTGCAGTGTGTAATGTCAGCTCACTGCAACCTCCGCCACTAGGGTCAAGTAGCTAGGCGTGTGCCACCAGGTCCAGATAATTTTTCTATTTTTAATAGTGACGATGTTTCGCCATGTTGGCCAGGCTGGTCTTGAACTCCTGGCCTAGTGATCCACCCACCTCGGCCTCCCAAAGTGCCATGATTATAGGTGTGAGCCACCACGCCTGGCCTCTTAATAAGTTCTTATAATGTGTATACCCATGTGGCCATCATCCCAATTAAGTTACAAATGTTAACACGGTTCCAGAAAATTATCTCCAAGTTAATCACCATCTTCCATAGGCAACCACTGTTCAGATTTCTATTACTATAGATTGGTTTTGTCTTTGAACTTCTTATAAATGGAATTGTACAGTACATATCCATATATATGCCTATCTTCTTTTACTCAATACAGTGTTTTGAAGTTCACCTTTCATACTGGGTTTATGGCACAATCACAGCTCACTGTAGCGTTTAACTCCTGGACTCAAGTGATCATCCTGCCTCAGCCTCTTGAGCAGCTGGGACTACAGGCATGAGCCGCCACACCCAGCTACTTTGTAAGAAGGGGGTAGGAGGACAGAGGTGGGGTCTTGCTATGTTGCCCAGGTTGGTCTTGAATCCCTGGCTTCAAACGACCCTCCCACTTTGGCCTCCCAAAGCATTGGGATTACAGGTGTGAGCCACCGTGCCCGGCCATATTGCCTTTTGCCTTTCCACCTTGGACTGCAGAACTTAGTAGTGTGCCTTGCACACGACAGGTGGTCAAAGAGTCCTAGTTAAGCAAATACATACATATATATGGTTCCTTCCTGTCACAAACAGAATTACACATATATGTTCATTATGAGGTAGGTCCCGGATCTGAATTCCAATATGAGGCTTTTCTCTATGGTCTACCTACGGTTTCAGTCTCTTCCCCAAGAGATTCCTAAGGAAACTTAGGAGCTAACCTCTGCTCCATACTTGGAAGAAGCAGTACTAACCAGGGACAATAACTGAGTGCTGAAGATGTACCAGGCACTGATTTAAGCATCCCATATGTGTTAACACATTTAGTTCTCACAACAACTTCTAATATGGATACTATTATCATCCTCTTCTCTAGGATGAGAAAATCAGGGTAAAGAGAATATACAACTTGCCACACAGCTAGAAAATGGCAGAGCTCAGAACCAGGATCTGTACTCAAGAAATCTAGCTCCAGAGCTTGAACCACTAGCCCCTAATATCCTGCATAGAGGCAGCTGAAATTCCCTACCATGAAAATGTGAATAGATGGGAGTAACAAGCAATGACACCCCAAAGCTAATGTGTGGAATGAGGAAGGAAGATCCCAAAGATGCTGGCAAAAGGGGTATGATAAACTCATCCCCAGATACCTGGACTCTTTGAATCTTGGGAGAAGGGGAAAACTAGCCCCAGGTTGGGGCTCCTGTTCTCTTTTCTAACCGTAGCAACCCTCGTCTGAGGATCTGTCCTTCGGAAGTTGCAGTTCATCTTGTCCAAGCTTAGTCTCATCAGAGCATAAATAAACAGCGAGTCAGCCATCATAAAAGTTGTTTCACTCTTGGGGCCAGAACAAAGTCTAGAATCATTACAGAACCCGGCCAAAAAAAAAAGTTGTTTCACTCAACAGAGCCTTCACAAGGCAAAAGCTGTGCCCTTAGTTATGAAGTTCAGGAGGGTTCATCACCTTGGGCAAATTGCCTCACCTCTCTGGGTTTCATTTTCCTCAGTTATAAAATGCAAAGCTTCACAAGGTAATCTATAAGGTCCTACTGAATTCTAAATGCTAAGATTTTTTTTTTTTTTACCAAAAGACCATTCCAAATCCATCTTAAACTAAAGCTGCCAAGCGAATCCTCTAAACATCCCTTTCTTATTGGTTCCTTAGTAAAGACTCCAAAATTACTCTCTATGGCTTCTTATTAATCTTTTCTTTCTCTTAAGTTTTCAAGACATCCATAAGAAGGTCCCACTTACCTATCTACCCTTATTTCCAACTATTAGTCATGACAGTTCTGTTCCATACCCGCTGGTCTTCCCACGGTCTGCTTTTCACAGGACACAATTCCCAGCTTTTGAGTTTTGCTCATGTTACCACCTCCCACACATCTAGCCGGAAACGCTAAGTTCTCCCTCCTAGGGCTGAATTCAAGGCCTTCAGTGAGGTCACGATTCTTTTCCAAGTAACCTTTCCCGATTTCTGTTAATTGTCCTTTCTTCAATCAATACGAATGAACTAAACCTTTACAAGACACACTGAGAGAATTACAACTGGATGTAAATCATTACATTTGAGCCTTTATCAACCACACACTCGGGTACCCGATTGTTAATGGCTTCCTTGGAGGCTTCACCTTAGGCAAGACCGTGCACTAGGAGGCTCCTGCACCCTCCAAAGCATCTAGGACAGTGTGGGGCACAGGGCAGGTGCTCCACACGAATACGCCCTGTCGGCCCTAATCCACCACCAGGGTCCGCCACGGCCCCAGGAGGGCAGGCGTTGGCTGCGGGGCTGCCCGGCGCTCCAGGGCCCAGGTGAATGAGGTCACCCAGGTGGCGCAAGGCCGGCCACTTCTCCAGCAGGGCGTCTCCCCAGCCCGGCTCCATCGCCTGCAGCCTCCCGGCCCCTGGACGTCGCTGGCCAGGGCCTCGCCGCCTACCCTCCTCCCTCCACCTCCGGCCCCGCGCCCCCTCCTCAGCCAGCCTGACAGGTCCCGCCGCCGCCCGGCCGCATTGGGGCGGGGTCCGGCCGCGCGCTGGGACGCGGGAACACGGAGGCGGCCCAAGGGGTCCCGCGAGAGGGGTCGAGCGCCACTCACCCGGCGCCAAACACCAGAACCGAGGCCGCCCTGCGCGAGACGACGAGCGACAGCAAAGAACACAGGGCTGTGGCCGGAGTGGCGGCGCCGGCACTTCCTGCCTGGAGGGGCGGAGCGGAAGGCGCACCGGAAGGCACGGCGGGACCAACTGGAACGGGGGTGCGCCGGCTATTCGCGCCCGGGCTGGCAGAGTCTGCGTGTTCACTGAGAGGCGGGGCTGCTGGGACCGGACGCCACGGCCGGGGTCTTAGTTGCCCCTCCGGCCTGCTCCGATCTGCTGCGGTATCGCTGCCTGAGCCGCGGCGGTCGCCCGCAGCCCGGCCCTTGCACCCCGCTCCCCGCGGCAGCTTCGCGGCCCTTCCGCATTCCTGGGCCAGCTGGGCGCGGCGAGGCTGGGCGCTGGAATTTGACCCCGGCGGGCCGCGATCCGCCGAGGATTTGGGGTCCCCTTTGACCCAGGCGGGTCGCGATCTGCCGAGGATTTCGGAGGGCTGAACCCTGAGTTGCCAGATTTTGCAAGTAAAAGTACAGTTCTCCTAAATTTGAATTTCAGACAAGTCGGATTTTAGGGTTCGTCCCGTGTAATGTCGAGGTGAGGGCGGCGCCCTGGGGGATTCTTGTCCGTTCCAGAATCCCTTTTTTCAAACCGCATTCCAGCCCGAGTTAAATCCTTTAACCTACTCCCCCTATCTTACCCTCATAAGGTTTACGGCCACAGCCTACGGCTGTTTCATTCCCCTTTTAGCCACAAGAAAGTTTTATTCAAATTATTTGCTTTCCTTTAAATTATCAAGAAAATGGCAACGCACATACATGCACAGACATATATAATGCTCTTGGCCAAAACAAAGGAAAACACAAACTACGTTTTTCAGATTTTGTTCTAGATCGTCTTTATGGCTATGTTCTTCAGGATCTGTTACCTCACCTTGAGGAAATGTAGATGAATAGCATTACTTAAGGATGGTGGAGAATGGCAATCTAATAGCAAAACTTTATTGACCTCTTCTTACTGCTTTAACGAGTGTCGGATGCTGAGAGATGAAGACAAAGCCTCTTTTCTCAGGGAGTTAATATTCTAGAAATCTTTGATCAGAAATTCCTAGAAGGGAGGGACCCTGTGTTCAGAACTCTATAGCAGTAGTTCCTAAACAGTAGCATCCATAATAACCCACAGGGCTTTTAAAAACATTTTTGAGCCTTGAAACCGGGTATTAGGATTCAGTGAGTAAGGGGTGGAGGATAATTAGAATTTCTGGTAAGCACCCATGTGATGCCGATGTGGTGGTCCTCATCCCAGCAGCACAGCTCTAAATCAAGTTCATAACTGTCTGTATTTTCTCAATAGTGTTAGGAAAGTAATTGCTGAAAAGGCACACCTGGTTCTACAATATTTACTCTTTCCCTTAACTGTAGCCTAGGTTTTGGTTCGATAGTTTTAATTTAAAAAAAAAAAGTTTCTAGAATTGTGCTGTTCAGTACAATAGTCACTAACCAACTGTGGCTAAAGTTAATTTAAAATTCCTCAGTTGTATTTGATACATTTTATTTTTAGAGATGGGGTCACCCTATGTTGCCTAACCTGGAAGGCAGTGGCTATTCACAGGTGTGATCATAATGCACTACAACCTGGAACTCCTGGGCTCAAGCAATCGTCTCACCTGAGCCTCCCAAATAGTTGGGACTACAGGTGAGAGACACCACCAGTGCACCTGGCAGTATTAGACACTTTTTTTTTTTTTTGAGACAGAGTCTTGCTCTGTCACCCAGGCTGGAGTACAGTGGCGTGATCTCAGATCACTGCAACCTCAGACTCCCAGGTTCAAGCAATTCTTCTGGTTCAGCCTCCTGAGTGGCTGGGACTACAGGCACGTGCCACCACACCCAGGTAATTTTTATATTTTTAGTAGAGACGGGTTTTCACCATGTTGGCCAGAATGGTCTAGATCTCTTGACTTCGTGGCCCGCCTCAGCCTCCCAAAGCGCTGAGATTACAGGCGTGAGCCACCAGGCCCGGCCAGTATTAGGCACATTTTATGTGCTCAACAGCCACATGTGGTTAGTGTCCCTATTGGATGGCAGAGAGAACATTTCTACCATTACAGAAACTTCTATTTGACAGCACTGTTCTGAAGAAATAATTCTAAAGTATACTGTCTTCTCTAGGTGCAGAAGAAAAGCCTATAATAGGCCTTATTAATAAAAATTTATTCACTAATAAAAGAATAGCTGGGTATCTAAATATGTATCATTGGGAAATTGTTAATTATAGCATACCCATGTCAAAGATAATTGAAGTTAAGAATGGTCGAAAAAGCAGCATGCTCAAAACAAAACAGTGGTGGCTATGCCAAAACATGAGATATGATTTAAGTAGTCAACGAAACAAGTTGTAAACTCATTACAACTCTAAAATGTATGTGGATAAATACTGGAGAAAAGTCACAATTTGTGCTATTTGAGCAGACACAGCGAAATCTAGAATAAAAAGACATAGGTACTTGGAAGATGGAAGAGCAAATGGAAATGGAGTAAGCAGCAGTGGGAAAACGACATTTCTTCAATGTAGGATTAGCTACAACAATCCCTTTATGGACAGAAAAGATAAAAATGAGGATCCAGGGAAATCAAGAAATTGTACCTGTGAAGACAACCTAATGCTACACACGAGTCTGGCATATTGGGCCTGCTCAGAATAGCGAAAGTCAACTATTTCAGCTTCCACTAGGTACCAGACAAACTGACAGGCATTTCTATGCATAGTCTTATAAAATCTTCCTAACAACCTGTTAATGAAATTCTAGTTCGAAATCCATTCACTTTTCTAAGGGCAATCCTACATGTGATCTAGGTTCTGTCACTTTCTAGTTCTTAGACATGATCCATTTTTTTTCACTAATTGTTTCCTCCTAGTTTGTCTTCTTCCACTCAGCCTACAAACAGGCTTGAATCTCTACTTTAAAGATATGCCCTTTGACCTTTCTCCTCACTGGCTCACAGGTAAACAGAATAACTACTATTTGGACACCTAATGTGCCCCAGACCATTTGCCTCTCATATTTCTAATTTTCAGAAGAAACTTGGATAGTATTGGCCATTTTACAGATAAGGAAACTGGCAATTAAGCGTGACCAAGAACACAAAGCTAGTCCAATAAGCAGGTGCAATTCACTTAACTAAGTATGGCTCCAAGTCTATGCTGCTCTTAATCACACAAATGCTGCTTATATTAATAGTATGTTCCTGATATGAACCAACAGCATTATTTCTATTTAATAAATGAATAAATAGGCCAAGGAACTTTAAATAATTTATGTAAGGTTATAAAGCCATTACGTAGCAACAAATGGGAATTAAGTGTAGGTCTGTCTGACCCCCACACTTAGGCATTATTCACTATCCTGTATTGCATTATGATTTCTGGACTCAAAACTACCTAATAGCTCTATCAAACATGACTAATCTTGTCAAATCTCAGGGTAGGAGGTCTCATTTAAACCTTCCCAGACTCCACTTTTCTGTGTTGGACACTACTGACTAACCTCCTAACTCTTGAAATTAACTAGGTTTCTGTAAGACTGTTTTTGTGGCTCTATTTACCTCTCTGAACTCTTTGATCATTTTTTATCTGATCCTCAAGTCTAGGTGTTAAACCTCTTGCTGTCCCTTCCTCTTTTCACTTAGAGAAAATGGTTCCCTTTTCTTCTGAATTTGCTTTTACTTGTCTCTTATGCTCTGGCCTTCCTCCTTTCTTTCCCAGGAGCATTCAATTCTTGCTCTCATCAAGTCATAGGTTCTTCCATCAAGTAAAATTTGGGGCCTGGAATCCAAATGACCATATCATCATATGCAGGTGGATAAGGATACCACACCGATTAGATTAGCTTTGTCCGAATTTTTTTTTTAAAGACAGGGTCTTGCTCTGTCACCCCAGGCTGGAGTGCAGTGGCACACTCAGCTCACTGTAGCCTCAAACTCCTGGGCTCAAGCAATCCTTCCACCTCAGCTTCTGGAGTACCTGGGACTACAGGCACCTGCCACCATGTCTGGCTAATTTTTATTTTTTAATTTTCATGTAGAGATGGGGTTTTGCTTTGTTGCCCAGGCTGATGATGAACTTCTGGCTTCAAGCAGTCTTCCTACTTCGACCTTCCAAAGTGCTGAGATTATAGATGTGAGCCACTATGCCCAGCTAGAACTTTTGAAATGTTTTGTTTCAAGTATGACTTTCATCATGGAACTTCTGAGACTGATTTTTCAGTCAAATACACCATTGAAATGGATGCTTTTACCTTTCTATTGGCAATCATTCTTGTTTAAGCAATGAATGCTGTTACTAAATTAGGAGAATTATTTCATTCAGGGTACATCATTGTTCTTAATGCAAGTTGGTTCTATGAACAGTTACCTGAAAGGGAAACAGGGACCCTGCAAGAGATCATTTTAGTAGTACCATGTTTTTCATACAGTGGAAACAATGTTACCTGTTCTTCACTAGAGATTTAACAAAGCAGATGATATTTTTTTCTCTTGAAATGGAAATTCAATTCAAAAAACAAGATTTTAGCAGCATGGCCATAGCCTGGAAAAAGTATTTTGGCTTAACTGCTGAATAAAATTCAGAAACAAAAGACAAAGAATGAAGGCAGGTTCTAATGTTGAAGAAAGCAAGGAATCGGTTTGACTAGTCCTTCTATTCCCATAGCATTGGCCTTCCCAGGTTACAGGATCTAGCTGATCTATCTTATTGGCTGCAAAGGCCTGCTGCCCAGAAGGCTTTTAGTAATTGTTTACTGAATGAGGTAATGCTTTGTCCAAGGAAAGTCATGTTAATAGTAGCATTAAACTTGAAGTTATTACAGTAATTGTCAATTACTCATCCTCACAGGCTACTTGTCAACTCTTTTTCAACCAACTTTTTCTCCATTTCAAATCTTTTAAAACTCATTAATCTTTGAGAGTCAGAATTTTGGGCTGGGCATGGTTGCTCACAACTGTAATCCCAGCACTTTGGAAGGTAGAGGTGGGAGGATCACTTGAGTACAGGAGTTTGAGACCAGCCTGGGCAACAAAATGAGACCTTGTCTCTACAACAAATTAACAAATTAGCCGGGCATGGTGGCACATGCCCATAGTCCCAACTACTCAGGTGGCTGAGATAGATGGAAGGATCACTTGAGCCTAGGAGGTCAAGGCTGCAGTAAGCTGTGATCATGTCATTGTATTCCAGCCTGGGTGACAGAGCGAGAGACGCTGTCTGGAAAACAAAGAGAATCTTGAAGTCCTTTGAGAGGCAAATTTTTAAAGCCAAAAAACAATGAAACTGTCTACCACTCCCTGATTAACTCTGAAACAGTTCTGCATTTCTACAAATAGCATAAGTTATTTCTAGGACTGAAATAATGACCTCACTTTCCCAGGCATGTAGGTTCAGCTGTTTTGATTGTGGGAAGGTCAGGAATGTCAAAAACTCACACATGGACTCATGGTGAATCTTTGCATAAACAAGTATGATTATATGATTTCTTTTTTTTGAGACAGAATTTCATTCTTGTTGCCAAGGCTGGAATGCAGTGGCGTGATCTCAGCTCACTGCAACCTCTGCCTCCCGGGTTCAAGCCATTCTCCTGCCTCAGCCTCCCAAGTAGCTGGGATTACAGGCATGCGCCACCACACCTGGCTAATGTTGTATTTCTAGTAGAGATGGGGTTTCTCCATGTTGATCAGGCTGGTTTTGAACTCCCGACCTCAGGTGATAGGCCCGCCTCGGCCTCCCAAAGTGCTGGGATTATAGGCGTGAGCCACCGTGCCTGGCCCCACAGATATGATCTTTCAATAGGGATTGTTGTGTTAAAGAAAAACTACATATAATAAAAAAAAATGCTGCATTATATTTCCAGCACTTTGAAACACAACGCCAAAGTCTTTGGTGGCATTCCACAGAAACTTTAAGCCAAAATGGTTTTTAAAAATAGGACAAATTAAAATTACACTCAGTGACCTGGTCTAATTTTAAATGATCAGAAATTACAAAAGTTTAAAAAAAAAGTGGAAATGTTGGCAGGTATGTCAAGTTAAGGACGTAAAGCTACAAAAACTATCATATATATGCTAATTCTACAAGAAATTATCTTAAGACCTGGAAACAAAATGCAAAAAACCTGATTAGGGTAGTTAAAATTGGATATCCTTGGGAGGAGAAGGAATGAATAGCAGATAGAGGTAGGATTGTTAGGAAAATTGGAGGGAGGAAGAGAAAGGTCTAATAACCATATCATTTTCTAGGATTTTCCTCATTTACCTTTCTTTGGAAGATATAAGTAAAACCAACAACAACCAATTTTGGTAAATAAGAAGTTTAAACAATTAAGTATTTTATCATAAAGTTTAATTATGATTCAGAAAAAATTGAGAGAATAACTTTCTCTGAAAAAATATATTGACTCTGTATAGACTGCAGTTATTGGGGGGAGGGGCTGGTAGGTTAAATTACCCTATTTTCTATTCTGAAAATGGTATTAATAGAAAGTCCCGTTTCCAGTCTGAGTATAAAGATACATGTGCCCAAAATGGCTGAGAATAAATACAACAGGAAATGCAAAAGCCGTAAAGCTAAGGGC